>CABHPR010156008.1:12589-27318 GCA_902168415.1 Peromyscus melanophrys
GTGTGTGTGTGTGTGTGTGTGTGTGTGTGTGTGTGTGTGTGTGTGTGTGTCACTATATGCAACGTGACCCAATGTATATATTCATGCAGCAGCCCCCAAATTAAGGTGAAGAACTTTCCTGTCACCAGGAAACCCCCCTTTTCTACCCTTTTCCACTCATACCTTCTCCTTCTCCCTGTTTCTTGGCATAACTAATCTGTTCTTGTCTCTGTGGTCTCGTCATTTCAGATCAGGCTGGAGAGATGGTTCTTCAGTTAAGAGCACGTGCTACTCTTCTAGAAGACCCAGGTTCAATTCCCAGCATCTACATGACAGCTCAAAACTGTAACTCCAGTCCCAGGGAATCTGATGCCCTCTTCTGGCCTCTGTGGGCATTAGACACACATAATGGTACACAGACATACATGCAGGCAAAACACCAATACACATTAAAAAATTAATAAACATTTTTTTAAAAATGTTAAATGGATGGAATCATGCAGGACCTTACTTTTCCAGGTTCAAAGGCACAATGATTTTGAAACCCAGTTTGTCAAGTTTGTAGTGCATTCCTTGTTATGTATATTGCTTTGTATGAGTATTCTAGTTTTTACCCATTACATGACTATGATATTTGTTTTCTTTCTCTTTCCTTTTTCCTTTCTTTATTTCACAAATGAATCTTCTATGGGCGTTTGCAGGCATGTCTTTCTATAAACATAAATTCTCATTTCTCTGGTACAGAGGCCCTAGTCTAGAGTGTAATTGCTGGATAGTGTGGTCAGTGCATTTTTAGTTTTACAATCTTTGAGGGTGACTTTACACTCACACCAGTAATATGCAAAAGATTAGAGTCTCAGCATCCACAGTATTTGGGTAGTATTGCTATTTTTATTTCATACAGTTTTTTTTTTTACAGTGTGTGTGGGGGTGGGGGGTGTGCACATGTGGCCACATGCGGAGGTCCAAGTACAGCCTGTGGGAGTCAGTTCTTTCCTCCCGCCATGTGGGAACTGGGGCTTTAACTCCAGTCATCAGCCTCAATGGCAAACATCTTTATAAACTGGGCGATCTTGAGGACTGGAGAGATAGCTCAGCAGTTAGGAACACTGGCTGCTCTTCCAGAGGACCCAGGTTCAATTCCCAGCACCCACATGGCAGCAGTCTGTAACTCCAGTTCCAGGGGATCAACACACTCACATAGACATACATGCAGGGAAAACACTGCAATGCTCATAAAATAAAAATAAATAAATTATTAGAAAAATAAAAATAAACTGAGCGATCTTACTGGCTCTTGCTGTATTTTGAAATACGCGATTCAATTTATTTGTCTGATATTATGATAACGCAGTGTAGTTATCTTATTCTTATCCCCATGCTGCCTTCCTTAGTGTGAACTCTGTGCCTTATTATAGGTTTATATTAATTTTTAGATTTAAGAGTATAAAACACAATGTTCCCGACTTAGAATTTACTAATGTCCAATATAATCAGCCAAAAATATGTTTCTGGTTCTTCTAAATGCTCTCATTTCTCCTCTGGCACAAACAGACCTACCCTTCCTGAAGGAGAGGTCCTCAGGCTTCATGCTCGGTTTCTGCTGAAGGGAGAGAGGATTGGTGAGAGTCTTCCTGGGTATCATCCCAACACAAATTCAAGAAAGGGCTGGCTTCCTGGGACGGTATCTGAGGGGAGGGGCAGTGAGGAGGACCATCAGAGTCCTGCAGGTTTGCTGTGCTTTTCCCTGTTCGAAGCTAACTGGTCTGTGTGGTGACCTACAAACAGGGTAACTGTGTTAGTTGCAAATTGAACACTTTACTTTCAAACAGAATTCAAAGCACACTTGACAGGCCGTTGCATTAAGTACTTACATGTCTGAAATAGAACAAACTGGATGCAATTTGCTTTCCCCCTCAAGTTCACGCCATTCTTTGTGAAGAGGCCCCAAGTACTTACTACTAGTCTTAGGGGATGAAATGGCAGGGAGGAAATAGAATCCAATTACAAAAGCAGCCTGCGGCTTCTGCTCTCCTCGCAGCTACCCACAATTGCATCTTGGAAATGACGTAACCCACAGTTGCTGTGTAAGGATCAACTATTTTTGTTTATACACTTGTCTTAAGATCGCCTTTCTGGTTGATAGTGGAATGCTGGGGTTTCGCGGGGCAAGGTGTCTAAACTAAAGCTTTCCACTGTTTGCTTCTCATCTGTATCTGTCTAAATTATTTACATCCTACATTGACTTATCGATAGGGATTCAAGGAATTGAATCTTGGTGATGAAGAAAAGAACCAAAAAATGCGCATGGAATGATCCCACTTATATGAAATTCACGATAGTGTGAGACCCATCTGACGGTATAAAAACAAGACCAGTGGGTGGAAGGAGGTGGTGTTTATTATGAAACAGCTGTGGGGCTCTTCTGTCTTGTTTTTCTTTTTAATCTTGATCTAAGCACTGTGATATAGGTGCATATCCACCACCCTATATATTTAGAGGTTGCACCCTTGACCATATGTATGTTAATCTTAATTAAAATTCAAATCAACAGCTGAAATGGAAAAATAAGAGGTTTGTGATTAAAAAAAATCACAGACGGTATAGATTAAGAGTTTCTATTTCAAAGTTTCCAGGAACTTGAAATGTTTGCAAATTGTCATTTTCTCCAATGCAAATGAGCCACTTAAAAAAAAATTCTTTCCTCTTCCTTGCTCCTCCCAGTTTCTTAACAGGCTGGATTTATGTTCCAATGTCATGCATATTGTAACTGTTAAATTAAAATATTGTGAGGTAGGGTGTGGAAGCAATAAAACTCTATTAAGATCAGTTTAGGCCTTTAAAAAATTCCACAATTCCTTTCACTCACATGACATCTTTCATTTTTGTTTTTGAAGTTTGGATCCAAGGAATTCTGCACACTGTGGGTTGACATTTACTTAATAGCATCTTCTCCCAAGGTTCCATTTTCTAAATTAACATGATCAAGAACAGTGACCTGATGATATTTCTTTGTACGTCTGGCTCTTTTCCAAGAAAGGGGGGGAGTGAAGTAAAAAGAGGAAGAAAGCAAGAAATCACCTTTGTTTTAGGGCAAAATGTTTCAAATTTTTGGAAAAAAATATCAGACACCACCTTCTCATCAACAAAGTGAACCAAACAGCTTTCCTTCCATACAAAAATCTGTATTAGCAAATGACTTCTGTTTCTCATTTCTCTTTTACTTCCCTAATAGCTTGTGTCTGGGATTCTTCCTATTAAGCAGTGAGAAAGATAAAGAGAAATATGTTGACATATACAGCTATAGAAAGAGACTCAAGAGCTCGCCCGAGGAATCGAGTCCGGTTTTAGTTAAGATGTATTTGAAGGTAGGCTAAAAAGAAACGAAGAAGGCTGACAGTGTGTTAAGACTCTCCAGGCACGTAGTAGGTGCTTAAGACATTTTTCCAAGAAGGAAGGAGGGAGGGAGGGAGGGAGGGAGGGAGGGAGGGAGGGAGGGAGGGAGGGAAGACAGACGGACTAGTGACGAAATGTCCAAATTATTTCTACTAGTAAGAAACCGTCATCACCACAGGAGACAAGGAGGGGGGCCAGAGTGGCATCTGACCCGCTTCCTGTAGTTCACAAATGCTTTTCTCTCAAAATTTCGTGGGGTAGGGGTGGAGAAGGGACTACCTATGTAGAAAGTGAGAAAAAAGGAAGCCGGCTACCTCGAGGAGAAAATGAAGAGAGTGGTGTCCGGAAGGATACTTCAGAGACGCCTGGCTTTCCACTCGGATGCCCCGCAGCATCCTGGCTTGCTGAGTCCTAGAGCAGTTGGCTGGCCTTCTGTTTGGGGCAGGGACTGGGGCTCTGAATGGATGGGAAAGCGGGAGCTGGGCAACAGGTGGGAAGGTGGCGGACTTTTGTCTCCTGAAAGGGCGGAAAGCAGTGGCGCACAGGAAGGGTGTCTGCAGGGTCCCCGAACTCTCGCCATCGCCCTGGCTCCTCTAATTAAAGAGGGGATGCAGGGTGGCATTAGTTCCCAAACGTTTTAATCGAGCCTCCTTTCAATGGCTAGGGATAAATGTAGCCACTGTTACTCTGTGGTGAATGAGTCGCAAAGGCCCCCGCCCGGCCCCCAGCGTGGCCATTCAGGGCTCTTTTCACAACTCCTAAGCGGTTCAGTCCCTGGGCCCAGCGACACTGCAGAGCGCTCCTAATTAGTCTAATTAGAAAGGTGGATTGATAGATGGAAAGAAGACAGAGCCGGGTTAGGAAGATGCTCAATGCTGCCAATCTCCGCTGCCTTGACGTTTATTCTGTCCGGAAAGAAAAGGCCGCCAAGGAGGAGGTTGGAGCCCAGGCTGCCCCGCGGCGGCTCGCGGGCTGGGCGGTCCGTGACCCCCGCGCCTCCCGCCCACAGCCACGGTCCGCACTGGCAGCGCAGCAGCATCGCGGGGGCACGGCCATCGCGTCCCCGTCCGCATCCTCCAGGGGCTCCGAGACCGAGCGCGGGAGGTCCACTCGGGGCCGCCGCGCACACGTGGCAGCTCTTCTGTGCGTCGGGACAGCGGCTAGTCCCCCCCTTGGTCCCCCCCAGGCTCGCGGCTGGGGGTTGGGGAGCAGGCCTGGCGGCTCTGGCTGCAGAAGCGCCCGAGTGGTGTGGCTGCGCTGTCGCCCGCGCATTCCTGGAGGGGCGGGAAGGGAGCCGCCCGCCCGGGTGGCGCGCAGAGCACTGAACCTTTAATTAGGCTATAAATCAGGCCGAGGAGTGCGGGGGAGTCTGTGCAGGTGTAAAAACAGCCGGGAGAGCCCGGGCCGAGCGGCCGCAGCGCCCCGGCAGGTCAGAACCTCTAGCCAAAAACATCTCCAAAGTCCGCTGACAACCAAATAAACAGCCGAGGGCTGGCCAGGAGGAGCCGCGAGCTGTGCGCCAGGAGGCTGGTCGCCCTCGGGGCTCCGCTGCACCGCTGGACCGGAGGGAGCGGCAAATTCCTCGCCCTTTCTTGCCCTCACCCATCCAGCGCTGCTTTCTGCTGCGTGGAATGTTGGACCATAAGGATTGGGGACCGCCACTCTCTGAGGCTGCTGGAGACCTCAGGCCAGGCCTTTGCGCAGCCCGCAGCGGCCCTTGTGGAGCCCAGAGTGATGTCCCTCTGTCCTGGGGTAGGTCCAGGAGTCACAAACCGCCCCCTGGCAGGAAAAGATAACCAGGTACAAAGGATGATTGAGAAGAAATTCGGTGCACGGCTCGGGAGTAGAACACTAAAAAAAAAAAAAAAAAAAAAACCAAGGGGATGTTGGCCGGAGCAGCAGACTGATTCACATACAAAGGAAAACAATACGAGTCTCGTTAGATCATTTTTCTGGACATTGTTTAAGGTCTGAAAGGAATCAAATCGTTTCAAAATGTTGCCAGTAAAAATTATCCTATGTGGAATGCAACTAATCCTTTTAGGTTCCTGTCAACTGTTTCCACAAAAGGAATCCGATTTTTCAAATCAAAGATCCAAAAGTCTTTGGGGAGAGATTTATTACATGCCAGAGCTTTAGTTACAGACTAGAGTTACAATAACGACCCTCACCCACCAGCTCCCTAGAATAAGGGGTCCCATCCCACATAATTCTAAAGATGTGTGGGAGCTGGTTTTTCTGGAGCCCTGCTATGTGTGCAGCTGGAGGGGGTCGGGGGAAAGAGGAGGAAGGCACATTATTAAATTCCTTAAATAGAAAAACACAGCACCAAGTCCTCCGTGCTTTATCCTCCGGACTCCTGGTTACTTTTGGAGAAGAAAACCAAATCCAAACTGGGTGACTTGGACCAAGTTCCTCGGCGATGACAACTTTAAAGGTGAAGTAAATGTTTGAATTGCATTTCAAAAGAAAAGGGGGGGAAAATCTTGGCGGACTGTGCACCCTCAGCAGACCAAAACCTGGACTCTCTGAGAGAGTCTGCGAATTGCATATTGAAATTTCTCAAGTGGAGTTTCTTTTTATTTAAAAGTTATTAAAATAATATAAGAAAATACTTTTCTTTGTTTTAAATTTTCTTTTATCTGTAATAAAATGTTCAAAAGTGGGAAGTGGGGAAAAGTGCCTTCGGATTTCACAACTGTCTCCGTGTGTAACTCTTCACAGACCCATGTGAATGTAACCTCAATTTGTGCAGGTCACAGGTTTGGTTCACAGTCGGGGGGGGGGGGGGCGCTGATAACAGCCATTCCCCTCCCCCTTTCATTTATTCTCAGAGAAGAACTGGAAGCTAGAGACGGAGTGATCCATCAGAAGAAGCCTTCCAAAACGGCGAGGAAACTCAGATTCCCAGCTCCCTGGTTGGAGGAGTTTGACATTGTGTTACCTCAACACCCCAATTGCGAGGAAAGTGGCCGCACGATGTGGCAAAGATATTATCAAGATGATGCCATCCATTTTGTTTATGTACTACTGAAATTTCCAGTAATAAAAAAAAATGTTCTCATGGAAAATGAAAGAGTGACCTTTCTAGCCTTCCCTCTGCCCCGTCGTCCTCGGGCTTGTTCTCCTGTCCACTGCCTGTGCTTAGGTAATTAACAGCTTGGTGTCAGGAGTTCTTTAATTTGTTTCCTGTATCTAAAGGGATTTGCAATGTAGCAGGTGCTCCGTAAACAGTGCAGACTTACCCTACTTTTCCAAGCTTAAGGAGTTAAAGAGATGATCGGTGGATGAGTGGGGAGAGGGGAGAAACAGCAAGGGGCTGGAAGAAAGCGTTTAAAACATTAGCCATTTGTTTATTTTAGAAGAGGCGAGAAAGTTATCAGTCCAAATACACATCTGACTGCAGGAAGGGGAAAATGCCATCTCTTTTATCTTCATTATTTCTAGAAAGGACTAAGCAACAACCACTCTCAGAGAGAAATGGGAAGTTTGAAGGAAAATAAGTATGTAGACATTTATACACCAGGGATTTAGTTACATGCCAAAGTTTGGAGTGTTTCTTTTCCTTTCTTGTTTTCCCGAATGAATAAAGTGTAGGAAGAAGCCGCACAGAGATCACAATTCTTTACACTAATATATTCTATATTTTCTAGGGCAGCGTCACACGACTTATTTTGTTGTCACACTCCATCTTCTGAGAAGAGAAAAGGAAGGAAAAGAGGAAGAAAGAGAACTCTACCCGAGAGTGGAAACTGACCTAACAGTTCATTTCTATGCAGTCTTTGTTCCAGGGTTTCGAGATTGGTTGATGAGTTTCTCCCTCTCAGTGGCATCAATTATTTAACAATAGAATCTCGCAGTTATTTTCACGCACATAAAGCTCTGCATAAAAAAATAATGAAAAGTAGAGAATTAAGTTGTTTTCCCTCACAAAAGTCCTTTCTTGCAGACTTTTCGCAAGATATGTCCCATCTTTTGATTACTGAAAACATGCTCCTGGTTTCACAAGAACTGTCAAAATGTGCAAAGTAGGAGTGTTCATCTCTGAACTCCCCTCTTTTTGTTTGCCAATCTGTTATTGATGAAGTTACAAGTAAGAGAAACTCGTGTGCCTGCCACCCTCTGGGTCAGTGAGATCCCCAGATTCATCCTCCAATCCTTCCATGCCGCTCCCTGCATTGGCTGGGCCTAAGACACAACCATAGCTTGTATTTGGCTTACCAGACTAGATATCTCCCCACCAGCAGTATTCTACACGCAAGAAAATACCCTGTCTTTGAAAATATCATTCTTACAAGTAGAAAGTATCCTTCCACTCCATTTCCTAATTTCATGTTCATATTTCCAAATTGTTTAAATAAGCATGCTAATGTTTGTGAACTGCTTTTATTGTGTGTGTGTGAGGGGGTGCTATCCTTCAAAGTGTGGAGTTAAAAATTTTTTCAGTTTCTGGTATTTAAAAAGCACAACTTTTTTCTTTTTGCATTAAGCACTGTTCTTTGACAACACTATCATAAATTTTTGATTGTATTCTGCAGCTCACAATCTGTCAAGCCTTGTGCATGCTTAGCAAGTGCTCTACCACCAAGTTGCATCCCTCACTCTGGGTGGGATGTTGAAACTGTAACCCCAGCCCCTGCCTGAGAAAGCTGTCCTTTTCTGGATAGCAGGGCGAGCATGAACTGGTAGGTAGTGTGGAGTTCATCCACCAGAGCTTTAGGGAGAACGCTGTCAAGGCAGATAGGAGCTACTGATAGGCTTGTGGCTACAGAGGCTCCTGTGCCTCTGTATTACCCACAGCTGGCTGTGCAAAGGGGGCAAAGTCTTCAAGAGACTGTATGGAGAGAAGAGGGGACACATTCTCAAAAAGAAAATAAAAAAGAGCTGTTTTCTCATTTAATTACTGAATCGGTCTGACTCCTTATGTGATCTTTCCTTTGCATAATAGCTTAGCAGTTTAGGAAAGTGTTCTCACCTGGCAGACTTTGGCCTTTAAAAATCTACAAGAGGGGTCTGGAGAGACGGCTCAATGAGCACTTGTGGCTCAAGTTTGATTCCTAGAACCCATAAGATGGTTCAGTTCAGAATCAGAGGATCCAATGCCCTCTTCTGGCCTTCATGGGCACCAGGCATGCATGTGATGCACAACATGCTTGCATGCAAAAACATTCATACACATAGGATAATTTGTTTTAATCTACAAGAGAAGTGGGAGATAGATGACCTGTTTGTGAATATGGTCAGACAGGACCTCTCGTGAGGATGTTTTAAAGAAGATTGCTGATGCCAGAAAAAAGGAGGAGGAAGAGGAGGAGGAGGAGGAGGAGAGGAGAAGGAAGAGGAGAGAAGGAGGAGGAGGAGGAGAAGGAGGAAGAGGAGGAGGAGAGAAGAAGGAAGAGGAGGGGAGGAGGAGGAGGAGGAGGAGGAGGAGGAGGAGGAGGAGGGATGCTAGGAGAGTGCCATGTAGAACTACTTGGAGGAAGTCTGAAATAATTAGCTGTTGGTTTTAAATACAGCTAGAACAACAGGCTTCCCATGGAAGTGGTGGGGAAGAGACTATGGTGAGCACACAAAAAAGCAAGAACTGCACAAGAAACAAATGACTGGCTGTGACCTCTTAGCATCTTCCCTACCACGATATGGTTTAACAAATCCCACCGATGGTAACAAAGCAGCAGCAACACAGTCTCCTGGAAATAAAGTGGGATTCCAGCAGTGACATCCCAGTAGCTATGACCCTGGGCAAATCATTTACCCTCTTTTGAGCCTTGCCATCTGACTTGTAAAGCAGAGTCCAGAGTGATTCTCTGCCTCACTATTTCACAGCGAAATCTATCAGGTTTCTTTCAAAAGACTGTTGGAGGCCTGGGGGTGTCGCTCCGTGGTAGAGCACTTGACTAGCATATATGAGGCCCTGGGTTCAACATCTTGCACTGCAGATAAATAAAAAAAAAATTTTAATTCAAAAGATTATTCCTGAAATATTAGTGAAAATCTTTCTTTAAAAATCTAATGTTTGCTGAGGGTACTGGTTGGAATAAGAAAGGGAACCCTGGTGGGCAGATAAAATCTGCTTCTTGAGCAGGGATGAGCTACATGGTGCATTCAGTTGAGGTGGAAAGTTACTGTGATTTCTGAACGCTTCTGTATGTCTGTTACACTCTTAAAAGTCAGAGGAGCCCAAAACAGGTGTGGTTTGGTTTTGAAACAAGGTGACACGGTCTGGCTTTGCAGCTCAGATGGCCTCAAATTCTCCTGCCTCAGACTCCACATACTGGGTCAAAACACTTTTTACAATTAAGATGTTGATGGTAAGGGCCACCAAATCAACTCCTATATCCTGTCACACCTAAAGGCTGAGGTCTTGGAAGATGTTCACTGGTCACCATCTGTTATTGTCTACTCTAGGCTTTGCTTGTTGGTGACTAGGGGGGTTTCCTTGGTAAAGAACCCCGAGAAATGAACCAGGAAGCTTCTAGAACTCCAGACGGGTCAGCAGTGAAAAGCAGCCCAAACTGGTCACAGCGAGAGCAAGATGTGATCAGAGAGATGTGATATGCAAAGAAACTAGCTGAAAAGTGAATTCAGTTAGGGAAGGGCAAGCCATCGCAGCCCTAGCAGCTGGCCAGGATCAGAGGCTCCATCTCCCTGTCAAACGTCAGGGGATCCAAGTTGGCAGTCTATTTATTGCTAAAGTCGAAGGGCTAGATTTTACACTAAACATATTTACACATTTACATTCGTGGCCCTATAAACACACCACATTTCACTGGCCGTGACATCAAACACGTTTACCAACAAAAAACATATGCCTAATTACAAAACCATGGTGGGAAAGAGGCAAGTGGCAGCTGATGGGCTATGAGCGTGCATGCCTGTGTGTGTGCACGCCTCAGCTGCACCCGGCAGAGGCGTGAGTGAGGACAAAGCTGTTCCCTAGGTCTGTCTCTGTCTGGTTCAGTTCTTCGGGGTGTGTATGAGGATGTGTGTGTGTGTGGGGGGGGATCTTGGTATTCCAATTAAATGCACACTGAAGCCCCCTGAAGAAGCCAGATGAGACCAGAACTGTCCCTGGGAAGATTTCTAACTTGGGTTGAGTTTGACAGTGATAACACCCTCTTAGTTGCCCCCTACATGACTTTGCTCCATCCGTAGTAAAAGCAGGGGTGAACAGAACTTGTGGCTAGCAGAGAATTTAAATATCGTAAGCTGGAGTCCTTGATTCTTAGCTGTGGGCAGTAGGGTCAGATCCTTACCCATCAGCAGTCGGGTGTTGTAAAAACACCCCGTTAGCAGGTCCAAGCTTGGTCCTCCCTCACGCAAAGAAAGCAGAGTCATCAGGGTCAGAGACAGAAAAACAAAGCAGGCACAGCCTCAAACGGTGGCCTGGGACAGCCTCTAATAAATGGCAGGGGCTGGTATCCCATCAAAATAATCATCTTCCATCAGAATGAGCACTTCCCGCAGCCAGCAGGCTACAGGAAGACATGTGGGTTTGTGAAAAAGAAAATCTTGGAGGGACAGAAGCCTTTTCCTGAGGTACGTGCTCACTCTAAAAGCTTGGAGGATACGTGTACCCAGAATTCCAGTTCTGTCTGCAGAAAGTTTGGGCACAAGAGGGCTGCTGGGTATAGGACCAGAGAAGCATAGGTGGGTGCCAATACAGATGCTTCAGTAAGTAAAAGATTGGGAAAGCTCCCCACAGCCTTCCCCCTTCACTTCCTCGGTTACTTGTTTCTTTCTTTCTTTCTTTCTTTCTTTCTTTCTTTCTTTCTTTCTTTCTTTCTTTCTTTCTTCTTTTTTTTTTTTAAATAGGAAAGGAAGTGCCTCTTAAATGCGTGGGGTGGGAATGGAGAGGAAACCCGTTGTTGAGCAGAAGCACTAGCTTTTTATTTTAAAGAAATAAAATAATTACCCGACAGAGAAAGAAATCAACCAAGAAGCAGTCTGAGGTCATGACACGATGTGTGGTACAAGGAGCAATTCAGCCCATAAGGGCTTCATTACCCCCGCAATAGATAACATTTGGCTAAATCTCGCTGCAGATTAAATCCCCGCAGCACAACAGAGCCTTGAATGGAGAGGCTCCTTTTTGTGTGGTCCTGCCTCGGGAGCTGCCTGAACCATTAGCCCCAATATATCCCTCTCCCCATTAACTGCAATTCCCTCCCGACTGGGCTTCGGTCATTTGTCTCCAGGCTCTACGGGGGCGTTTGAGGAGTAAAGAAACAAGGAAAAGGAGAGAAAGGCGTCGGGTTAATGAGTTGTAGCAAATCCACACTTTGTAGTCAGGAGGAGGAGAGCTGGTGGCCAATGTTTGTCCAACTGGTTTATTTTTCGAGACCCAGCCTATTGAGGAAGGCTTGTTCGAGAAGCCTTCTAGCCTACAAACACACAAACATCCTTCTGTTTGCCTTCAAAGAAAAGGGGACCAGCGCTGGATTTGCATGCGAATGAGGAGCCCCAGGAGGAGACATCCTTGCCCATCAAAGGCCTGGGTAGCCCGGCTTCCTTTGTTCCAGCACCTGCTTGCCCGCACAGCCTGGCGCCCCACACTCCTGGCTCACCCGTCCAAGGCCCACGGTCCAGTCCTGGGCCTATACCCAGCCTCTGCCCCGCACCAATTTGAGCCTATACCTTAAGGCCTCTTACTATGCCCCGCAGGTCTGCTGAGTAAGTAAAACCTACTACACACCCCCAAATCTCAGATAGGAGACTGAACCTGGTGGGATGCAATAGACAAGCAGGAGGCCCTCACTGCACCCGGCAAGATCAAAAGCAGGTTTGCGGTCTGCTGCCGTACGTGACGTGGGAGCCCAGGCCAGCCAAGGACTTGAAGGCCAGGACAGGGTCGCTCCAAGCCTTGTGCACTGTCGGCCTGGGAGGCAGAGCTCCTCTTGGCACTTTTTAAAGATGCGTAATCTGAAGGAAAGACATAGCTGTGATACCCTGCTTTTAGGCCACCTACGCACTCGTTCTCAAAAGGGGGGAAAAATCACACTGTTTTGCTTTTGGCTCTCTTTGCAATAACTTTCAAATCTGAAAGTCCGTTCTGTGCGTTCCTCAAGTCTACAGGCAGGCAAGCCGCTGTACCGATGCCTTTGGGTCCCGCCTGTGAATGCCTCTGTAAAGGGAACTCTTGGGATGCAGAAGGTCTGGGGTCCGAGGTTTGCTCTCTTTTAAAGCTACGCTACAGCACAAGAAGCCTTTGCATATAAGATCTTCATTTACAATTTGCTGTATATTTGGTGGTACGTTTCGGTGTGAGCGTTTTTTACTCTAACTTCTTTACTTTTTTCCACATATCTCTTAGGGAGAAAAAAACCAAAACATAACTTTCATCTTGAGATTTTTTTTTTTAGTCTTTTCCTTCCTCAGATGTGTGGAGGAAGGGACAAGGCATTAAGAGTGACCAGCTGGGCACAGTACTGGCCTATAATGCACATATCATGAATTGGATAGGTTAAATCTGTAGGTCTTCAGATACCATAGTGTGGACACTTACCCACATTTTAAAGAAACTGAATAAACAGATTCAATGTCCACTGAAAACCTGCTGACCCGAAGCATTCAATTTATGTGTTACGGATAAATCTGCTACAACCAGAGCTCACAGTACCATCTGTACTCATCAAGACTTGGCTTCTCTCAGAAACTAGATGTTGAATGTAATCAACAATGAAAGACTTAAAATTTGAAAAAGGATACCCTAAATCACCCAAATTACTTATTTAGTTCAATAAACACCCAACGTGCTCTATCTTTAAATCTTTGAACCATATACTCTAGTATAGATGACACATTTCTTACTCTTAGGCTATTCATTTAACCTAAAATTTCAGTAAATTTGCCTTTGCTCTCAGAACTCATTTGTGCAATTCCTAGACTCACTTTTATCTTAAGTGCTGGAACATTCACATACAATTCATGTTATAAGTGCAAATATTTGCTTATCCGGGACTTTTAACACTTTAAAGAGATAATCTGTGCATCTCTTTTTGCTGTTAAAATTTTAAACTAGAAACTGCCTCTGCTGTGTTACTTTCATTACTATTTGAGCTTTTTTTTTTTAACAACATTGTGCTAAAACGTGAGCAGAAATTAACTCGGAAATTTCACAAATAAAATCAAACACTCCTATTAAATTATCTTAAAGTGACTAAAACTTCAACTTTCAAAATGTCTTGTTGATCTTTAAGATGGACACGGCTTAGACTTGGAAATATCTAGCAAAGGACCTGCTTTCATTTGCAGTCACCGAAACATAAGTTCCGATCTGCGATGGTTCTGACTTGGAAAGTTTAAATGAAAAACTATGGCATCGTGCTATCATGGTTATGTTAGGCTTTCTTTGAAAGTAATATTTAAGTAGATTCTGTACTGAGTTTGGACTTATCTATAAGACCTTTTATTTTTTTCCTCAACAGAAAAAAAAAAAAAAACTAAGACAGGGACAATTCAGCCAATTACTTAGTTGGCTTTTCTTTGAAAATTAAGCATTTTATTTCTGAAAAAAAGTGTAAAAATCTTACATTAGAATAGTACAATAATAATTGCCAGTAAAATTTACAATACTCCTTGTAAAGAATACGCTGTAAGTACAAAATAAAAATTCCGCATGTCCATTATGATACAAAACACAGGTTAAAATAAGAAATGATAGATTTTGACTTGTTTCTTGTGTAAACATGTTAATTTTTTTTCCTTTCCATGAAAAAGTACACCAAACAAGTGTGAGCAAATAAAGGCATTTCTTGGAGACCTTTACTAGTTTTGTATGAGCTTCATATAAACATTATTGATTTTTTTGTTTTGTTTTGTTTTAACGCCTGGACCTGAGAATCTCTATACCTCAAAAAGGCTTAGTTTTTGATGTTTTTGGTTGGTTTTTCTCAATTTGTCAAAAGTCAAAGAAGCCCCTAGTGCCAAAACAGGGCGACTCCCCCTAACACCCTCTTCCTTCCCACCCCAAGTCAGGATTGCAGCATAGGGCGATTTTTGCATAAATAGAGGGACCCGCCGAGCCAAACTGCGCGGCGCCCCAGCTGTCGCCCCACACAGTCTGGTCCAAGAATCCGGAGCGCCGAAACTAGGGGCGCGAGGTCGCCGAGGGCCCGGAGGGGCGAACAAAACCAACCACCCCTCCGCAGAAAGGAGCCGGGAGTCCTACCTTCGCTTTCTCACGCGCGCTCACGGCGGCGTTTCTAACAATTGGAAATCCTAGCAGTAAAGTTCTCCACACTGGACAGCGCAGTCCCCTGGTGCAGAGTCCCCAGCGCGGCCGACGACGACACCGACGAGGCGGCGGCCGCAGCGGCGACCACGAGCGAGCGGGTGAGCGCGGCAGCCGGGCC
>CABHPR010156010.1:0-24171 GCA_902168415.1 Peromyscus melanophrys
AGCTTATTTTGTCTCCTGCTTTGAGGGGTTCTAGTTTATTGTGGCAGGGAGTCATCATGGCAGGAGTGTGAGGCAGCTGCTCACACGATGTCCACAGTCAGGAAGCAAGGAACTATGAATAGTGGTGCTCAGTCAGCTGTCACCTTTGTGTTCAGCCCATGCAGTGGGGCTACCAACACCTAGAATAGGTCTTCCCACCTCGGTTAACCCAAAGTAGAACATTTCTCACTGACCTACCTAGAGGTTTGTCTCCTGGATGATTCTAGATCCTACCAAGTAGACAATCAATGTCCACCATCACACCAAATCTAGCCATGGACACAGCCTTTTCTGAGGCCACTAGAACCAAGGAAGTCAGCTCTTGCTAACAGGGTGGAACACCAGACACAGGGCTTCTGGGGGTCCCTAGGCAACCCTAGTGCCCACAGGCTGTGTACTGGCTGGTTTTGTGGGTCAACTTGACACAAGCTAGAGTCATCAGAGGAAGAAGCCTCAGTCAAGGAAACGCCTCCATGGGATCCAGTTGTAAGACATTTTCTTAATTAGTGATCAATGAGGGAGGGCCCAGCCCATGGTGGGTGGTTCCATCCCTGGGCTGCTGGTCCTGGGTTCTATAAGAAGGTGGGCTGAACAAATCATGGGAAGCAAGACAGTAAGCAGCTCCCCTCTGTGGCCTCTACATCAGGTCTTGCCTTCAGGATCCTACCCTGTTTTGAGTTCCTGTCCTGACTTCTTTAGTGATAAACAGCAATGTGGAAGTGTGAGCCTAATAAACCCTTTCCTCCCAACTTGCTTTTTGGGCATGGTGTTTCATCACAGCAATAGAAACCCTGACTAAGACAGGCTGGGTGTGAATTGGCAGACTTGAACTTCAGGCCTCAGTGGGAAGAAGGTGGAGGAGATCCACCAGGTCAGGTTTGTGCACCGGGGTCGTGTCTTAGTTTTCCACATACATGTGCTCCTCTCTACTTTTACTCCAGATGTCAGGGGAAAAGAGAAGGGAGGATGGAAGCCCTCGCTACTCCCTGGTCACAGTGACTGGAAGGAGCCCCTTGCCCCTTCCCCTCCCCTCTTAACAGGAGCAAGTGAGCATCAGAGCCAGGACCAACCCAAACTACCTCACCTCCCCCAGAGAGAGCTTGTCTTGCTTTCCTTCCAGGACCTTTGGGATTCTGGTGGCTGTCTGTCATCATGACATCCCTGGGATCTGCTTCTGGTTAACTGTGCCTCATCAAAGGAGTACCTAACATTTCGCCTAAGACACTGTGTAAATGTTTCCACACCAACCTATATGGTCTGTTTCCTTCTTATTCCTTCCTATTTTATTCACTTGAACAGTAACGCACTTACAGAGCTCCGAATTCAAGCGCTACACAAAGAAAGGATGAAACGTGGCCCACCTGTGATAATTTCCCACGGCGACTGCCACCAGAGGAACCCACTCGCACCGATTTCTTTTTCATGTTTCCAGAGTTTGCTTATGCACAAACAATTAAATTGAAAGGCATGTTTTACTTCTTGCCTTTTAATCCAAAAAGTAAAGTACAACTGTCTTAGCTCATTTTCTGCTGCTAATCCAGAAAACCCAACACAGTAATTTATAAAGGATAGAAATTCATTCCCTTGAATTTATTGCCTTGTGGTTTGGAGTCTTGGAGTCTTGTCAAGTCCAAGATCAAGGCACTGGCGTATGGCGAAGACCTCCTTGCTATATTCTTACAGGGGGGGCAGGGAGGGCAAACTCACCCCTGCAGGTATTTTTTCAAGGCATCAGTCCATACATTTGGACAGAGTGAGTCCTTATGAGCCGGATACCTTTTCAAAGGCCCACCTCTCAATACTGCTGCATCAAATAGGAAATTTTCAATATATGGGTATGGGGAGCATGTTTAGGCAGGAGCTAAACTTGGTTTCATGGTTTGGATATGAAATGTGTCCTATACCCTTATATATTGGGAGGTCGGTGGTCAGTAATGGGCTTTTGGTAAGTGATTGGGTCCTGACTTAATCAATCCATTGATCTCTTGATGTAGTCATGATATGATGGCATTATTGGGAGATGGTGGAAAGTGAGAAGCAGGGTTTTGTTGGAGGAAGTAGGTCACTGGGGTCATAGCTTGCTTTGGTTCCTTCTAATATCATTATATCCACTCTGTTCCCATCTGCACAAGGTGAAACCTTTCCTCCTACCATGCTCTTGGACATAACCCCACTGTTATTTCCAAGTGTCTGAGGCCAAGAGGCCACTCTTGAGATCTCTAATTCTGCAAGCCGAGAGACTCTCCCCCACCCCCATTGTTCTTTGAGGTGTCTTGTCACAGGGACTTGAATACTTGGGCCCAGGTTTGTCCTTTTACTTAACAGATCTTGGCAAACTGTCTTTAGCACAGCAGAAAGAGTCTGTGTTCTCTGATTATGCAGGGGAACCCACAGCTCATAAGTACTGTAATTAAATTAGCCAGTTTAATGCCGGGCAGTGGTGGCGCACGCCTTTAATCCCAGCACTCGGGAGGCAGAGCCAGGTGGATCTCTGTGAGTTCAAGGCCAGCCTGGGCTACCAAGTGAGTTCCAGGAAAGGCGCAAAGCTACACAGAGAAACCCTGTCTCGAAAAACCAAAAAAAAAAAAAAAAATTAGCCAGTTTGGAGCTGGAGGTCAGTGGGCTGTTTTCTTTATTGCTCATAATTACAAACAGCGCTACTCTGATCTATTCTTAACAAATATTTTGGGTACACCACAGCAAATGTCAAATAGTTTTCACGTAGGTTTTCCTGATACATGACTGTTATGACAGTTCTGATCACATTCTTGACAACTCTATGTCATCAATTTAAGTCATTTTGCCAATCAGATTCATTTCTAAATGTTGTCTTTGCTAATTTAGTGTGGCTTTCTTTGATTCTAAGTACTGAGTGTTTTCAAATAGCTGTGAATCTTTCACCTTTTTCTGTGAGTAGCTTATTTCCTTTCTTTATTTTAAAGTGGGTTGCTAGTCTTTTTATTGATTTAAAAGAGTTTTTTAAATATTAAGAGTATATATATATATATATATATATATATATATTTTTTTTTTTTTTGAGACAGGGTTTCTCTATGTAGCCTGTACTCTGTAGATCAGGCTGGCCTCTAACTCAGAGATCTGCCTGCCTCTTCCTCCTGAGTGCTGGGATTAAAGGCATGCACCGCCACTGCCCAACTAAGGAAATCAATTTTAATGTATAAGTTAGAAATATTTTCCTCAATGTCTTGTTTGCATGTGAGCTTTTAAAGACAATGCTGTCACCAGGCGGTGGTGGCACACGCCTTTAATCCCAGCACTTGGGAGGCAAAGGCAGGCAGATCTCTGTGAGTTTGAGGCGAGCCTGGTTTATAGAGTGAGTTCCAGAACAGCCAGGGCTACACAGTGAAATCCTGTCTCAAAAAAATCAACCAACCAAAAAACAAACAAACGAACAACTCCCGAAAGAAAAAACAAAAACCAAAAAACCCAATACTGTCCCCATATTTTCTTAAAACAGTGCATGTAGTTATTTCATAAAAATAAAATTACTAGAGGACTTGCAATAACATGGGGGTGTTTGTCATTGCTAGGCACTGAGTTCCTGCCTCTCTGAAGCATCTGTTTCCCATCTTTTAGTAGTTTCTCTAGAATATAAAGTCTACATTTCAAAATAATAAACTTCTATTACTTCATTATGCCAATTTTAGACATTTTTCTGTTGATACTGTCAGTGAATGTAAACAATTTAATACTTTTATTTTACCACCTCGTCTCCCATATACATGCATATATGTTATATATAATTTTAATTCAGTTTTGGTGAGGCCAATAATCAGTGTTTATTATTTTGATGAATTTAAATATTTGTGATGGACCTGAATAATTCTTGTCAATTCTCTTTCCTGGTGTTAACAATTTTCATTCACAGATTTTCATAAGCACAAAATGGCTGACATTTAAAATTCCATGTATTGGGGCTGGAGAGATGGCCCAGGGGTTAAGAGTATTGCTGCTCTTCCAGAGGACCTGGGTTCAGCTTCCAGCATTCACGTGGTGGTTCACATCAATCTGTAAATCCAGTTCCGGGGGGTCTGACTCCCTCTTCTGGCTTCAGTGGGCACTGAATGCATGTGGTACACATACATACAGACAAATACTTATACACATAAGATAAAAATAAATAAGTAAATAAATAAAAGGCTAAGGACCCAAGTTAAAAAAAGAAGTTCCAGGTGCTTCAGCCTAATCCACATCTTGGGCTCTTTCTTTGCAAACTCTCCATTGTGCCGGGATTGCCTTCCCACTGGAGCCAAGCGTCTGAATCTGTTTCTTCGTCTTCCTTACACCATTTCTGCTTAGGCTGCTCCTCAAACCAAAGTGATGGTGCTGTTGGTGTCCTTGAATCCAGAGTCCCTTGAAATGAGCTCCTGGAGAGTAAACTTGTGATTCTTGAAAGGAGTAGGTAGGCAGAGTTCATTTCTGCCTGAGCTAGTTTAAGAATCTGTGATTTTTGTTTTTGCTTTATAGACACTTAATTTTTAAAATAATAATAATAATAATTTATATTATTTATTTATTATATATTATATATATTATTATAATATAATATATAATATAATTATATTAATATTTATAATATTAAATAATATTATATTATTATTATCATTATCATTATCATTATTATTATTTTGCTGTCAGTCACCACACTTGCTGCTGGGGCGTCTGGCTGCAGCCCATCCTTCCTCAGGAGTGCTGCGGGTAAACTGGATGGGCTCTTGGTATCAGCTTCCCTTTGTAACCTCTGAGCCTTCATTCTTTGACCCCTCTATGTCAGTGGCCTCTCACCCAACCACATTCCAATCTCCCCACCCTTCGCCGCTGTTTTTTCTTCAGGGCTTGTGTGCTTCTGTGAATGAATGTCATCTTCAGTCCTTGGTGAACTTTTTTTTGCTAGCATGTTAAAGTTAATGGGTGGTTAATCTCCTCACCGGCCATTCAGGTTGTCTTTGCCCTGCCTGGCTTTGTTTGAATAGGATTATTTTCCAAGTCTGTTGCTGTGTGGCTTTGTTGTGCAGGGAAGTAAATGAGTGTCTGTTTACCCCGCATGGGTACCAGTGACAGACCAAAGGAATGGTCCTGCCGAAATCTAGGTTGGTGACCAGTGAGTTCACTGGTGTTAGTTACACGAACCTAGGTGAGGGGCTGTTTACAGGAACACGAGTGACACAAAGATCACTGCTTTACTGGAAAGCTCCTCCCCCGTGTGGGTGACTCAAGAAAATTGCGTCATGAGACTTGTGCATCACCACGGTTTCCTGCAGACCTGCAGGGAGCTCTATCAGGGGTCTCTTCTTCCCCAGCAGCTGTTTATTGGTTATGGAAAAAGGGCCCGATGAAGCAGTTGTGAAACTTTCTAATGTACCCAGCCAAGTTTTGCAAACAGCTTTCTGCACAGTATGAGCCTCCATCTGTCCTCTAGGAGGGAATATTTCATTTTGGAGGAAGCAGCTTCATGACACTTTATCTTTGACTTTGATTGTTGTATTTTTGCCTCATTTTCATGATGTTTCTGAGCCTTGGATAGAGTGATGCAGATGTCTGATTTGTTTATTTCTCTCTCTCTCTCTCTCTCTCTCTCTCTCTCTCTCTCTCTGTCTCTGTCTCTCTCTTTCTCTCTCTCTCTCTCTCTCTCTCTGTCTCTCTGTCTCTGTCTCTGTCTCTGTCTCTGTCTCTGTCTCTCTCTGTGTGTGTGTGTGTGTGTGTGTGTGTGTGTGTGTGTGTGTGTTTGTGTGTGTGTGTATGTGTGGAGCATCTGAATGTCTCTTTCTCACTGCAGTTCTTCCCTGAATGACAAGGTCCTTCTGAGAAGACAGCTGAGCCTCAGGTGGATGCCTTCTCTCCCACAGCCAAGGCCATGCAATTGCTATGATTGCTGTTTACAAACAAGTCCCCTATGTGTGCTACTTTCAGTGACTCTAATATATTCTCTAGTCTGTCATATGTTTGGGGGCATGCCCATACCCACATGCTAGACCTCATTCTTTAAGGAGGCAGGCCATATCATACTATGCAGAAGAAGATAGCCACTCTGGAATTACCTCCAAGGATGCTTCACTCCCTGGCAGCTCAGTCTCAGTGGCATGTCTTATTCCTGGCAGCTAGGAGCATGCAACTGCCACTACAGCAAGGAGACATGCCATCTCATGGCACACCAGGAAAGGTAGCCATGTTGGAATTTCTCCAACAGATGCTCTACTCTCAGATGGATCAGCCCCAATTGTTTGTCTTATCACCCATTACAGGGGCCATGTGATCAGTCCTCTCTAACTCCTCTTTGGTTCTGTTCATCTCTTTGGGATATAATTGCTTTGCATGGCCTTTCTTGGGAAGATGTTAACAAATGTCTACTTATTCCACATAGGGCCCCAACAACAGACAAAGAATGATCCCACCAAAGTCTAGCTTGGTGAACCAATGAGTTTCTTGGAGTTTACAGGAACATGGGTGATGGGTTACTTAAAGGCGCATGTGTGACTCAAAGGTGGCTGTGAGAGCCCCACCCGTTGTGGGTGATGATTCAAGAAAGCCGCATTACTGGAGTTGCCTGTGCAACTTGGAGACAGCTCTGCCTGAGTTACCTCTTCCTCATCAGTTGCTCCTTGCTCATACAACCTTGGACAGGGGCCTTAGAGTCTTGCAGCTTTCTGAGGTTCTTGAATCTAGTAAGTTCTATGTAGTTCCAAAGTTTAAGATTCCTCAAGAGAATGTTCCAGTTTGGAGGAAACAGCTACCCAAAATCTGTGGAAATCTAGAACTGTTCATAATGTAGATATTTCTGGTTTATAGCTATATAAATGGTTCCTTACCATGACAATGTCAACAGCTTTTTGGGTAAGGAATAGAAGTCTCTGTAAGTTAAGTCTTCCTTTAAATCACTTGGTGAGCACACTACAGGTTTCCTTATTAATGAATGAGTTAAGCTAAAATCTTCATCAAGCATTCACTTCATATTTGTATGCTTATGATTTTGCCTTGTAAACCAAAATCCTGGGGAACTATGTACCCAGAGAATCCATCTCCTGAACAGCTTAAAAGACACCCTCTCCCACACCACCCCTCGTTTGGCTTTGAGAGAATTCTGACTGACACTAAATCTTTGCTTTTGCAGACGTAGAGTCAGTGGGACTTTCCCCTCAGTTCATTTCTTGTTTGGTTTTGGTTTAGACTCGGCTATATATTTAAGGCGTTGTATCTCCCCTAAGACAGTACTGAGTATTTAGCTTTACGGTGTAGCCAGCTAGGCAGAAGCTGATCTCTACCGGGTGAGACAGAGAATTTAGTGAAAGGTTTAAGTCTTTGTTTTGTTTTGTTACTTCATGTAACTTACATGGGTGTCAATTTTGAACGCAAATCTATTAAAAATGCCATGTCCACTGTGAAAATGAGAACGACTCTTTCATAACTGCTAGCCAAAGTATTTTGCTTTAATTTTTAATTCATATCTCTTGTGTGACCCAGGTTGTGGTTGTAATTGTAGAAATAATGCCATTGGCTCTCTATCTGTAATTAGGAAATGCTGTTTCTTCTCAACAAGTGTCTATGTGTTCCTATTAAATTCTGAAGTATTTTAAAACTACAATTGCTCTTTTTGATTGATTTATAAAACAAATAATTGCCTATATAAAATCCCTAATATTAAACATTGAATTCTTCAGGGTGTCTCGACAATGTGCTATTTTTCATTCTGGCTAACTCAGGATTTTTGTTTGATTTTGAGACAGCGTCTCCCTATGTAGCCTTGGCTGGGCTGGACCTTGCTGTGTAGACCAGGCTGGTCTCAATTTTACTGGAACACTACTGAGTGTAACCATTACAGGGATGTGTGTCCCCAGACCTGGCTCAGACACCTTTTATGAATCTGAATTCACACAACTAAAGTAAATGCTTGAAAACTGAGAATACTTTACTAATCCCATTTTAATGAAAACAAACTGCTTTTCTCTCATTTACCACATTATCACAATATAAGTAAGTAGCTTATTCCCCTTGGTGTATTTTCCCAATTTTTTATTTATCGAATAAACTAATATTGACACAATGTTTAAAATGAAGAAAAATATAAATTTCCAAATCAAATCAATTTTAAGATACTTTACTGCAACAGTCATTGTGTGTGTGTAGCATGTCAGCTTGAAGATGATTTCTAAGATCTTCATTGCGATCATCTTAATTGATGTTTAATGAGATCAACTATGGTGTGGTCAGTAGTCACACAGGGCCTCACTGGGCAGAGCAGAACACTGACCTATTGATTATCGAAAGTGCTTTTACTTGTCTCTGTAGGAGAAAAAGTAAACACTACAGCAATGGTTCAGGTTAACAACCTCCTGTCTTTTTGCCACACGGCGGCCCATAGGACTGCAAGAGTCATGTCACAAGCTTTGTTAATCTGCTGAAACGAGGTCTGAATTATCCCCTCTCTTTATTTTGTGAAATAAGAGTTCATTGCACCAGTTAAGAGTTGTAATTAGCCGGGCGGTGGTGGCGCACGCCTTTAATCCCAGCACTCGGGAGGCAGAGGCAGGCGGATCTCTGTGAGTTCGAGGCCAGCCTGGTCTCCCAAGCGAGTTCCAGGAAAGGCGCAAAGCTACACAGAGAAACCCTGTCTCGAAAAACAAAAAAAAAAAAAAAAAAAAAGAGTTGTAATTAGTTCCAGTGGTTGCGACTCCCCTGGGAGCCCTGCTGGCAGGGAGACATCTGAGGGCATGCAGCTGCTCTCCTGGGCTCTTGTATCAGCCCTTGTGACACTACTGACGTCTTCACAGACCTTTTAGACCTTTTGTTCCCGTGGCCACCCTTACTTGTGTCCCTACATTAGAACTCAAAGGGTAGGATATTAAATCTTTGTTGTCCAGTTCATATTTCCCTGACAGCGCTCCCTAAATTTTTTTTTAGATTTTTTTTAAAGTATTTTTTCTTCTGTCTTGGTGTTGGTATGAAGATAATGTCCTTTACTTTTTTTATTATGTTTTGTTTTTGAGACGATTTCTTTCTATATAGCCCTGGATGGCCCGGAATTCATTATGTAGACCAAGTTGGCCTGGCTCTCACAAGGATCTGCTTGCCTCAGCCTCCTAAGTGCTGGGATTTAAAATGTGCACCACAATCTACTTCCTTAATGTCTTTTAAAGACTAAGGTTATTATTTTTTATCAATTCTATGTATATTCTAAATAGAATTCACTTTTTGTTTTAGATGGGTCAGTTGCCTGTTATATATGAATCAGCCCTGTGGTTGTATCATCTGTTGAACAGAAATCATTAGTTATATGCAATAAATGTCATATTTTGTTTGATGGCTTGTGCTTTTGAAGTTTTAAGTCTTTTCCCTTGAGGTTTTCAAATAGACACGGTTTTGCTCCAAACTTTTTTATTTTGCCATTTCTATTCAAGCCTTTAATTCACCCAGCATGCACCTTCTGTGTGGGGTATTATGAGGGTGTCTGATTTTCTTTTCACTGGTTAGTGAACTAATTTTCTGCTCTCTGTCCCTTCCCCTTTGCTTTGCAGAGTCACATCTACCGTACGTTAACTTTCTACATCCACAAGGGTCTGTCTCTGGCTTCCCTGCCCAGCTCACTGCTCCACATGTCTGCACCCATGTCAGTACCCGAGTACCAGAGTATTTGTCCCTTTGCTTTAGCAGCATATCTTAATCTCTAATAAGACAAATCTTCCTCCACACCACTCTTTACAAAGACGTATCTATTCACGGGTTGTTATTATTTCATGTAAACTGTAGAGCAGGGCCATCGTTTGGGAATAAATAATACAATTTATAGATGAACAGGTATGAATAAAAACCTTTACCATGTTATGTGATCAGATCAAACATGGAATGCTTCCCCACTCCTCAGTCCTCTTCCAACTTCTTTAATAAAGTGTTAAGATTTCTCCATCAAATCAGATGTGGGTTTTGCTTCTGTTCCTTTCTTTGTAGGTATCTCACCCTTGTGAACAATGCCAGCTGTTCAGATTACACTTCTGGTAATGACGGCTGGCCAAGGCAATGATGTTGATGTGATAGATTGTTCTTACAGCCGGAAAATGTTATAAACTCTCTCATCACTTCACACAGATTGGGGTTTGATTCTGATTTTTTTTTTTTTAGGTAAATAAGTAATTATATAACCTCAACTGACAATTTAAATTCTTTAATCTTTTGTATTTCTTAGGTGAAATAATCTAGAAAAGACACCAAAAGAATCAAAGTTTCAGGCCCCTGTGCAATCATTGAGGACTTGAAAGAGCTCTTGTTTACGTGGTAACAACTACTGTTTATTATATTAAACTATATTAAAAGGAGAGATTCATCTGAAGATAGCAAGGATGACTATGTACCATGTTGCCTTAAATAATACCTTACATTTATTTAAAATTTAGCTTTGAACTTGTATCCTAGACCTGCATCAGAATTAAAATGTCATCAGAGGACAAAACAGAATCACAAAGGACAAAAAGTCACTTTAACTTACTATGGTTTAACAATAAATTTGAAAATCCTAAAGCTTAGTATTATAAGCTCTTAAAGGTGCTGGAGGGTTAACAGGACATTGGTCTAGCATGAGCAAGGCTCTGGATTCTGTCCCCAACCAACACTGCAAAAAATAAAGTTAATGCTTTTGCTGTATTTACTTAGTTCTGATAGGCTACTTTCTTGCTTTACTAGTTAATATCTCCACCTACTACTACCATATGAATGGTTTTGTGTTTGTTTGCTTGCTTTTTAATTTTTTTTTTTTTTAGGCTAGCATACACGGTCATAGTCATCATTGTGGGATTTTTCTTTGTTTTTAAGATTTATTTATTTTTATGTGCATCAGTGTTTTGCCTGCATGGATGTCTATGTGGGAGTGCCAGATCCCCTGGAGCTGGAATTACAGACAGTTGTGAGCTGCCATGTGGGTGCTGGGAATTGAATCTAGGTCTTCTGGAAGAGCAGTCAGTGCTCTTAACCACTGAGCCATCTCTCCAACCCCGTTTTTTAAATTTATTTATTTATATTTTATGTATGAGTGCTCTGCATGCCAGAAGAGGGCATCAGATCCTATTATAGATGGTTGTGAGCCACCACGTGGTTGCTGGGAATTGAACTTAGGACCTCTGAAAGAGCAGCCAGTGCTCTTAGCCACTAAGCCATCTCTCCAGCTCTCTTTTCTTTGTTCTTAATGGTAGTTATTTCTGTGGTGACCAACCTTTCTGATTTGCCTGTGACAACAATTTTCCAGATCTAAGACATTCAGTGTGAGAACCAGCATCGTCCTGAGAAAGCCAGAGCAATTGGTCACTCTATCTACCTTGCATAATCTGCCTAGAAAACAAAGATCCTGCAGCTGACCTCAGCAATTTTACAGTCTGTATTCTGATTTAATGCCTTTCATGTAAAAAGGGAAAAGGGAGGGAGAGGAGGAAAAGAAATGATTAAGGAAGAGGGAAGTAGGAAGGAAGAGGAGGGAGGGGTTCCTCATGCAAAAGAAGCAAGGCTCTTTCCAATCCCATTGCCTTGTTTATTTTTAAACATCTTCTTGTCACTTTGAGTCAAAAGGCAACCAGACACTGCATCTCGGGCACCCATTACCTCTCTTAATCAAGGGTTCAAATCTTCTCTGACAACATCTGATTTTTGCCTTCCACAAATCAGGCGTGAGATATAGAAGAAAATTAAATAGAGCTTGTAGAGCATCTATTAAACCTAAAACAGGCTTTAAGATTTCCCAGAGGATTCCTGGAAAAATCAGGAAGATTTATCTTTTACCTTATAAAAAGGGATGCTCAAAATAAATAGGTTTGGAAGGCTGAATGGAAGAAGCCGTCAAATCAGAAAACACTCTCTCTCTTCCCTAGAACCAAATGTGTGTCAGTGAAATGTTATTAACATAAACACTAAAGAAACCTCACACTTTATATGCAGTTCTTAGGAATTCATCAATGCCTCATTACTGCATGTATTTTACTTTTAAGGAAAAAAAAACACTAGATAGAGGTCTTATAAAATTGTTCTGTTAATCTTTCCTACAGTTACGTGGGTCTTAACAGTGTTTTACATGATGATATTCATCAAAAGTGTTTTTCAATTGTTGTTTGAAGTGTTAGTTGACAACAAACCCTTTTCTTTAAGAGACAAAACTGAATCAAGTCATGTTTAGCCAGTGTTTTTCAGTGCATATCCATCTGGTCTTCTCTTGAACAGAAACATATTAAGTTACTCCAGATTTCCTGAATTCCTTTGTGTCTGTGATACATGATATACTTGCTATATACAAGAACTATGATATAACTCAATAATTTTCCTCTACAAAAAATACATTCATTCAGTTTTGTAAGGTGGACATTGTAGATGAATTGCTAAATGGTCTTATTAATAAAAAAACAGAGCCAGAAATTGGGGTTAAAGCTGAGAGATCAGAGGATTAGGACAAGCCACAAGCCAACCTCACCTCACTGACCCTTCACTTCCAAAGAGAGAGCTAGTCATTAGTAAGCCTGAGCTAATGGTTAAGCAGTAAGCAGTTATAATTAATATAAGCCTCTGTGTGTTTACTTGGGGGATACGAGTGGGAGAGATTTGTCCCGACTGCTGGCGGAGCGGGACACAGGAAAACTTTCCACTACAGGACATGCTATTTAGTGACTTCTTTGAAAATAGATAATTTTTTTTTACCATTTACAAAATTTTATTTTATTTTTCTAGATTACTTTATGCGTTATTATTGAAGACTTAAAATCATCAGGATTCAGTGTTATATGATTATTTATTTACCTAGGAAACAATCCGAATCTACCCGGAATCTGTGAAAACTGTATGGATAAGTGTGGTGGTTTGAATGAGAAATGTCCCCCATAGACTCTGGTGTTGGAACACCTGGCTCCCAGTTGGTGGCACTGTTTGGGATTTAGGAGGTGCAGCCTTGTGGGAGGAAGTAGGTCACTAGAGGTAAGGCATTGAGAGTTTAAAGCCTCATGCCACTTCCAATTGCTCTCTCTGTTTCATGCTTATGGTGGAGGATGTAAACATACACACAGTTTGCTGTTCTGGCCACTATGCCAGCTGCTTGTTGCTCTCCTCCCTGCTGTGATGGACTCTCATCCCTCTGGAACTGTAAATCCAAATAAACCCTTTCCTTCTATAAGTTGCCTTGCTCATGAGGGGTTTTGTTTGTCTGTTTTGTTTTTTTAAATCATAGCAACAGGAAAGTAACAGATAAGAGAGCTGAGGCACTACCAAACCAACAGCATTGCCCTGTGCCAGCTGTGACTTAAACTTTCCAAAGTGCAATCTAAACAGCTGGAATTGTTCACAAGGGCAAGAAATCTACAAAGGAATAAACAGAAGCAGAAACTACATGATCTTTATGGAGAAATCTTGACAGGATTACTAAAGATCACAAAAGAGGTCTAGGAATAATGTGGGAAGGAATAACCAAAACTAGAGCATCGTAGGAATCACGACATTATAATGTGGTACTGCTGTACAAATGAAGATGTGGCACCACCAACAAATGTTATACTGGGGTGGGTGAGGTGGCTTAGCAGGTAAAAGCACTTCTTGAGAAGCTTGTCAACCTAGCCCTACCTCCGGAACCCACAAAAAAGGCGAGACCTCAATAAAGTCATCTTTGACCTCCGCACATGCACTATGGCATGGATACCCATCCTACCTCCCCCAACCACAATAATTCTAAATAAAAAATAATTTTAAAATATGCTCATTAATCCTATTAAAATGGATTTTTAAGGAAGGGGTTGGAAAATGAGAATATAAAAATAAAAAGGATAAACTCATCATGTATGTGAGAGTCCTTTTTGGTCCTTGAAGATTTAATAAGAACATGCATTCAAAACCATTTGGCCTGCTAATTTTGTGAGAAACCTTTGTGCTTCACCAGAGTTCTCAATTCCATGAAAGGAAACTGGTCTCCTTAGGTTTTATGAGTATTCTTTCCCATATTAGTTTAAATTTTGTGTACTTTAGACTTTTCTGCCTTGTCTTGATTTGGTTAGCTAGTGGCTTGTCTTTATTTGTGAAGATCTAACTCTTGGGTTTATTATATAGTTGTATTTTCAACATTGCTCATAAGCATACCTGTTAATTACTGTTTGTATTAGCAATTGCTTTCTCCTATTATTCTTATGCTTCTTTTTCTTTTTTATTTTATAACTTTTCATTTCTTTGTGTTGTTCATGTGCACAAGGTGTGTGTGCATGTGTATGTATACAGTTGTATGTGCATGTACATGGAGGGCAGAGATCAACTTTGGGAATCATTCCTCAGGAACTATCCACCTTATTTATTAAGACGAGATCTCTCACTGGGACCTGACACTCACCTGTTAGACTAGACTGGCTGGAGAGTGGGTGGCAGGCCCCTGCCCATCTCCATCTCCCCAGCACTGAGGTTTCAAGTTGCATTGCCACACCTGACTTTTTATGTTGGCACTAGGGATCAGACTCAGGTTCTCATGCCTGTGTGGCAGGCACTTTGGACAGAGCCATCTCCCCAGCTTCCCTGAGTCTTAATTTCTTAATACAACCATTCTCAAACTTTATCAAGTACTTACAATTAGTTCATAAGATCCCCGTTTAACCATAGAAATTTATGGTGTTGTGCATAAAACTTCTTATAATTTTGAAGTAACTATAGACATGAAAATTCACATGAAGAATTCCTAAAGCTCCCTTATTTTCACAACTAGCTTCCCTGGTGGTACACAGCATGATCAAAGCCAGGAAGCTGCTGGCTTCCTGCTTAGTACAGAGTACAGTGAACTGGATCACAGAGCTTAGATTTCATCAGTTTTTTGAATGCTCTCATTTTTACATCTTTAGGTATAATTTTATGATATTTAATCAGATGCATAATCCCCACTATAACCGTGTGCTCTGTCTCCCCAGTGCCTTTTCTTATATCACTCCTCTGCTGCCCCTCCCCTATTTCAACTTCAGGTGTGTCCACTTTGACATTTGTCGTGGAGATGGTGCCATATAAATGTACCATATAAAACCTGACTTCTATGATTGGCTTTAAAGATACTGCATGTGTGTGTGTGCGCGTGCATGTGCATGTGCATACACTCTTGTTCTCAGTGTGCCATGGCATAGATATGGAGGTCAAAGAATGACTTGCTGGCATCATTTCTCTCTTGTCATGTGGGTCCAGTAGAAAGAATTCGGATTACGAGGCTTGGTGGCAAGGCCTACTGAGCTATCCCTCAGACCCCTGACACTGGCTTTAAAAACTGCAGAATGCCCTTAAGTCTATCCAAATTGTTTTTAAGTAACAATCACATGTTGTTACTTTACTGCGGAGTGACAGTCCAGCTCACGATGTACCACAGCTTGTTTAGGCTTTTAAGTGTTAAAAGATGTTTTGGCGTTAGTTTTTAGTCATTATATATAAAGTGGTTATAAATAATTATATTCAACATATCAATCTATGTAGTTATTCATGCATATGCCTGCTGTGTATATGTGCACCACGTGCATGTAGGTGCCCTTGCTGATCAGAGGGGGTGCTGGAACTCCTGGAACTGGAGTGGTGATTCTGAGTTACAGCTGCCTCATGTGGGTGCTGGAAACTGAACCCTGGTCCTCTGCAAGAGCAGCAAGTGCTCTCATCTGCTGAGCTAGCCCCATTAAGTTTTCAAGAACTATTCAACTTATTTCCAGAGCACCTTACCATTTTCTACTCTCTCTAGCAATGCGCAAATAACCTAAAAATCTCTGTCTCCCAGTCAGCATTTAATTTTATCAGCATTTAGAATTATAGCCCTTCTGAAAAGCACTGAATACCGTGTCACCAGTGTTTTGGTTTGAATTTTCCAGTGCCTGATGTTGTTGAACATCCGTTAATGTGGTTATTTGCTGCCCTGATACCCACATTGGTGGAGTTTCCACTCAGGTCTTCTGGTTGTTTTCTAACTGGATTATTTGTATTCCTACCATTGACCTTAGAGTAGTGTTCACTTATTTGGGGGATGAGTCCTTTGTTAGATAAGTGATTTTCTCCCACATTTCCCCGCTCCCATCAGTTTCTAATCACAGTGCTACTTTTAAATTATAATTTAGTTCAAAAAACTCTAAGGGACTTGATAGACCACAAAAAGAATGGGGTTTATTAATGACAGTGTCAGTTAGGGTAGGTCATCCAAGGCTAACAGAGACACGTTTTGCTTAGGTATGGCTTTTAGCAGAATCTTGAAGAAATCTGTGGTTGATTACAGGAGCCTTGAGGACTATCAATTAGGGGCTATAAAATAGTGAGAGTCCCAAAGTACAAAATAGCAAAGCGTTCTTAAGACCTCCCCGGGCATTATCTTGTTCTCCCTGTAGGCGAGGCAATGCCCACCCCACCTGAAGGGCAGCCACCCTCTCAGAGGTGGCTCTTTTGGAGGCCAAAGGTCCCTGTCCATTGCTGCGTGGCAGGAAGATTTCTTAAGTTGATCTAGAGTTTCCTTCGAAGGACCATTAATGACGGGGTGGTAAAGGTTGGGCCGATAGCCACAGTGCATGAAGTTCGAGGTATTAATTAACTTACTAAACAGTCTAGAGAACTGTACTCAGTGGGTCGGGGAGAAGGGGGAGCAGGAAGGGAGTGGAGAGCAGCATTTGACCAGGTCCTTCTGGCTGGCAAAAGTCTGACGGAAGTAGTGAGGTGATAAGATGGGTCAGTAAGGGAGCTCCTGGCATGTATGGGCAGAATTGTCCCTTCCTTGCTAAAGTTTCCCTAGCACCATCCCAGTCAAAGCTGGGCAGAATTAAGAGGACTTGGAGGACAGACTTTTTGAGCCGGTTCCTAAAAACAGAAGGAGCATTACTCAGGGGGATCGAGAGAGAAGGAATGGAGTGTGGACGCCCTGAGTAACTTCAGGAGAGAAGCTTGAGTCCAGGAGCTTCAGGGGGACACTAGGGGACTCCAACACCTAATGAAGAGGGCATGTGCTGTGTGACAGAAGTGGAGGTGCTGCCATGGGCACCGGCAACCTTGGAAGTCTCTCCTCACTCCCTGCAGGGTCTGAGATGTCAAGGAGAGTCCTAGATCACAGTATTGGACTGAGGCATTGCTCACTTCAGGTTCTATTTTTTAAATTTAAAATTTTTGAGACAGACTGCCTGACCTTGAACTCTTGACTCGCATGTCTCCAGCTCCTGAGGGCTGAGATCACAGTTGGTCTGCTGCCACACCTAGCTCCCACTTCAGGTTCTTTAGGGATCCACATTCTGAAGATATTTCCCTCCTGCTCTGATTCCCTTGGTGATGGACCCAAGTATGACTATGTGCCTGCTAGAAATGCCCCCCTTACCTTTCAAATCCCTTCCCCAGCTTGCAGGAGGTCCTCCAGAAGCCTGCATCGCATCTACTATCTGTAGCACTGGCTATCTGGCTGGAATATCCACTTTGTATCTGGTCCTGATGCTGCATTTCCTGTGCAAAATGGCCTAACCGATCTCCTGGCACTGAGAAGGATATCACTGCATGTGAGAAGACTCGGTGTGTGTGTGTGTGTGGGGTGCATCTCAGTTCCCTAAGGCTCTGATGAAAGTGCTTCTATCATGACATCTTTAGGCGATCAATTTAATTTCATTGGTGTGCTTTGTTGCTGCTTTTTGTTCAGCTGAACATAACAGAAAGTGGTTCTCAAGGTTTGGGAGCCAGAAATAAAAGATGAGTGTGGTGTGGCTGACTCTTCTTACCTTTGAGCCTTCAGAGCCTCCTTCCTGGGTCCCAGGAGTGACAGTCTTTGCCGTTTATTGATGTGTGAGTTTGTCTCTCCCATTTCTGCTTCTATCTTCACATCTCACTGCATCTAGGACCGACCCTCATCTAGCATGACCTTATCTTGGTCCTTACCTTAATCACATTTCCATCGTTTGCTTGCTGTTTAGTTGATCATCACATTCATTCATTTGTGTGTGTGTGTGTGGGGGGGCACGTGTGGAAGTCAGAGGACAGCTTTGGGGCATCAGTTCTCTCCTCTGCCATGTGGCTTGCTCCTGGGGATCAAACTCAGGTCATTGGGCTTGATTGTGAGTACTTTACCCATTTGCGACGTCTTCTCATTTGTTTGTTTTAAGAAAGGGTATCACTAGCCTAGGCTGGCCTCTCACTGGCAATCCTCCTGCTTCAGCTTCCTGAGTGATGGGATTATAAGTATGCACACCACCTGCTTTCTGAATGATAAAAATAAATAAATAATAAAAGGAGGACATGACTGTTCTTCAGGGGTGAAGGAGAAGATTTATTGCAGATATGAGAGAGAGCATAGCCAGAGACATCTGGAAGAGTCCGGACTAAACATGATCAGCCAACTGACCAGGCCAAGTGAGGAGATGGGAGAGGGGAAATGGGAGAGGAAGAGAGAGGAGCCTGGAGAAACAGTCAAGATGCCAACAGGCCAAAATGGCCAAAAAAAAAAAAGACCAGCATTGCCAAAATGGCTGGAATCAGAGCAGTTGGGGGACGGGCAGCCTAGCCCTTGGGCTGGAGAGTTCAGGGTAGGGGGTGTGGTATGCCAGCCAGGAGGACCTTGTAACTGGCAGGGACTGAGGGATCTGAGAGAACCTGGTGACCATGTCAGCTTTGATATGTTAATAGGTACCTCAGTTAGCCATTTGTCCCGTGTTTGAGATCTAACACTTTCCATTGGGTTTAAAATAATTAAGTTAATAAGAAAATCACCATCTTCCCCAGTTTTTGGTCTGAGATTCAAAGAAACAGCTAGATTTGTTAGTCCTTTCCTTATGTCCCCTTCGTGTCACCTTATTCTTGCATTTTGGCATCCAGTGATGTGGCCTCCAGGAAAGGGAACAGTCTGTGGCATGAAAAGATTCAAGTGCAAGTCTCAGAGCTGCCTCTTGGCTCTGCCTGTGAAACCCTGTAGGGCAGAAAAGAGGTTGCCACCACCCTGCATGCCGTATACAAAGAGTCTATGAGAGCAAGCAGTTCTTCACAGTCCCCATCAAGATACCTCAGACTGCACAGAAGCCACCCTGATTGTGTGTCTGGAAGTTCCTGAATTAGTGTTGGGAAAAAATTACCATAAAATTTGGTATTGTAAACAAAGCATATCATTTCACAGTTTAAGGGTAGGAAACGAAAGCAGCTTGTGTAGATCTGGGCCTCAACTTTTACGATGGATCAGAGACTGTAGGAGAGACACCTCAGTTGTTTTAAATGTGGGCTTCCTCCCTACCCCCGATATGTCCTCATGACCCAGTGCAGTGCTGCCTTCCTGAAGAACAGATCTTTATAACCTAGCCTCAGGCATCGCATGGCACCCATGCTTCCAGTCCATAGTCTGTGTTCAAGGGTCATCAGGCCTTTGAATTTGTCATAATATTTTAAAGATTGACTTTTACTTATGTGTTTGTATATGTCTTGTCATGTGTGTGCAGGGCACCGTAGAGGCAGAAGAAGGCTTCAGACCGCTTGGAGCTGGAGTTAGAGGAGGTTGTGAGCCATCCAAGGTGGGTGGCTGGGAATCAAACTCCGCTCTCTAGAAGAATGGCAGGCTCTCTGAACCATGGAGTCATCTCTCCAGCCCAGAAGAATTTGGCGAAGTATTTTAAAGCTCCCGAAGCTCCCTTCTCGGCTTGTTTCTCACCCTCCTTCTCCACATTCCTCTGCCTGGTATTAAGGCTGCTTTGCTCCCCTCCTCCAACCTTGACCTCACATGTCCAGTCCATGTTAGAGTGGGGGGGGGGGCAGTGGGCATGGTGAGTATCAAATTCAGTCCTAGAAGTCTTAGGCAGCGCTAGTGGGGTGGGAGTACGTGATCTCTCCAGTGTTAAAGCTTGGGCGTCTACTTGAGAAGTCCTTCTCTGGCTAGTGTGGAGACTACCTGCTAAGGAAAGAGCTCAGTGCTCACAAAAGTTTTCTTACTGCTCCATATGGCAAAGAATCCTTCCCCATAAAAGATGAGTGAAAAAGGAAAGAAAATGATTGGGGGCAGGGGAGACACAATTTTAACAATGTAACTGTATAATTTTAAGCAATTTAACCCTTCAGACATTCCATTTCCTTAGCAGGAGGCTAGGAATAATAATATTCGTCCTATAAAATCATTAATAATGAAGGCTGGAAGAGAAGCCCCTGTAACTAGAGTCAAAAGCAGTTGTGAGTTGCTCCGTGTAGGTGCTGGGAATCACACTCTGGTCTTCTGCCAGAACAGCAAGTGCTGAGTCTCTAGCCCCCTTAACTAGGTCATCATCATCATCATCATCATCATCATCATCATCACCATCATCATCAGAGTGGGTCAAGTATCTGCTTCTACAAACAGGATAGTGGGATGGATTCCATAGACCCTGCTTAAACACTCATGACCTCGTTCATTGCAGTCTTGGCTTGTCTCTCTTCCTGTTACTCCTTTCCTCCCCAATAATCTTGTGTGTTGCTGCTGTTTTGGCTGTGCTGAGGGTTGAACCCAGGGCCTTGTGCCTGAAAGGCAAGCACTCTACCACTGAGCCACACATGCCTAGTTACCCCTTCCTAGGGATCGTCAAATGAATCCTGGACAACGTGCTCTTTAATTGGTTAAGTATTGTCATTATCACACTAAAATCTTAGCAATATCTCCAGAGATAGCAAATACCCAACTGGTTTATACATTCCTATTAATTATATGATTTTGTTTGTTTTGATTTTATTTTGTTTTTATGGTCAGTTTGTTAGCACTGGGATTCAATAAAGGCCGCATAGTATAGTTAGTTAATGTGTCTCCTGAGTCCCCTTTAGACTGTAGAATCCATCGCAGCACCTTTCTCTGTTTCCTACAACTTACCCACTGAAGCAGCAGGTTACGTGCTACAGGGAGTCTCCTGTATGTTACCAACTGTGTCTCTGTAATGTCCTTCAAGATGTCCCTCTGTCCTTGAATTTTCTGTTTCTGTTTTGCTAGCCCATTGGGTTCAGAGTTGATTTCTTGGTAGGATCCCTCCCTAGCCACACTATGTAGGACACACACACTTACTCATCTGCCTCTTTGCTTTGTGACATTAACAGCCATGGATGAGCAGGGCTTTAATCCATCAACTCATTAGGAGTCATTAGCTTTTCCTAGTCATAAAATGAATATGTCTTCATCTTAAAATAATAAATAGTATAACATGATATAAAGTGCCAAGTAGAAATCAAGTGTCATTTTCCCCCTGGCTCATTAACTTTTCTCTTTACAGGTAACCCTGTGGATGTTACCACATTTGCCATGACTTAAAAATTTGATATAATCACTTCAGAAAGGTGAACAGGGATGTTTTATGATGGTAAAGTCAGTGTGGCTGGTACACAGAGATTTATATGATTATGGATCAAGAAGACCTGTTACACATGTGCATATGTATGAAACAAACAAAAATATAATTGTATGTTTATTGTATGTTTTATCTGTATAAGTGTCATGAAAACAACAGCCATACCTGAGACAACCGTGTAAGGAAGTCTCAGGGTGCACGTGATTAATTTCCAAGTGAGTAACTATTGTTCAACAGATTCTTCTAGTTCAAAGTAATTAGCTTAGAACGGGAAGAGAAAGGTGTTGGGAGACCACAGGAATAAATCCTTGTGCCTTCAGTGGGAAGCATCCCTTAGCATGATCAAAGACTATCATGTGCAAAGTATGAGATGCCATCAGGAACCTAGCAGCTGCCTTCCCAGGCTCCTCTGCCCACATTTGCGTCACCCCATCTCTACAGATCAGCTTTCTCTGCTTTTCCAAGCATGGCAGCAAAAACACTTCTCTCCTCTGTCTCCTGATCTATATCCGCAGTTCAACAGCAAAAACTGGCCAGCAGCTTTGAATGCCAGTTCCCAGGATTTCACTCAGGAGGTGGGTTCACCTAGCCCTTCCAATCGGTTATGGCTGATGAACCAAGTGAGGAAGTACAGCCATGGCTACATTGCCTCTTTCTGTTCTGGGGGAATATGAAGGTATTGTGAAGCTTGTCTCAAGAAGAAGGGGGTGTGGGAGCTGTGAGATGGTATTACCAAAAGATGAACATTCAATGTTTTTTGGGGGGTGGGGGGGCTGGGAGTGGAGTGGGCAGTGTCTTACTATGTAGCCCAAGCTAGCCTGGAACTTTCTATGTAGCCTAGGTTAGTCTCAAACCGCTGGCATCCGTCTAGCTTTGTCTTCAGAGTGCTGGGATGACAGGTGAGAGCCACAGCATCATATTCACATTCACAGTTCTTCACTGCCAGGCTACATATGAGGAAACAGTACAATCTACACTGCAGTCCAACCCAGCATCCACCACCAGTGTAGATAGTATCCATGATCCCCACAAGGGTGCCATCCTAGCTACTTAGAATCTGAATTTTTGGTGATAGATACACTGATTACATTTGATCACCACATAATACCTTCCCATATTGAAATATCACACCATACCTAGTAAATATGTATAATTATTAAATACAAGTAACGTTAAAAAGTGATGGAGCAGTTTTATAACCCCAGCTGCTCAGGAGACTGAGGCAGGCAGATTACAAAGGCAAGACTTGCCTGGGAAATTCAGTGAGACTCTGTCTCAAAATAAAAGGATTTTAAGAGAAAGGGCTGGGGATGTAGTTCAGTAGAGTGAATGCTTGCTTAGCATAAGGCCGTAGACTCCATTCCCAGTACAGCCAAAATAAAAATGATGGAGAATATGAGAGTGGAGCCTTAGGAGTTCACACAGGGCCTCCTGTGTGACATGCGATATCAGAGAAGGGACCCCTCTGGCCCAGACATTTACTCAAGACGTTTTAATTGTTGACATTGCCTCCAAATAAAGTTGAATAAGAGGGGTGCAGAAGCAATGACAGGAGAGGGTGAGGCCATTCATCTTCTGTAATGTTGTGCACCACAGTGGGGCCAGAGAGTCCCAGGGCAGCATGAATCTGAATGTCTTATAACCCTATCCTTATCTTGGACTAGCACTGCTTAATTCTATTACATGGCCTCTCTCTGCTTTAAGCTATTTAATTTTCTACAGATAATTATTTGAGATAATCCACAATGTTTTTAATTTTGGCAAAAACTAGTGGTTCTTTTTTAGAGTTGTCTCAAACTGGGCAAGGATCAGGTTTTACTGTGAGAAATTCAGAGCTTAAACAAGAGGCTGTTCGGGGTGCTGATGGGGGTGGGGGTGGGGAAGAGGACCTCTGAGATCATCTCTGAAGGTCTGGTAGGGCCTGTTGCTGTCGCTGGAGTGGGAGGGGAATGCCATCAGTAGTGTTTCTACCAGAGTGGAACGATCCCTTTCTTTACCATAGGATGACAAGAAAGGGATCCTTGTCTCAAGGCCTGGAGAAGAAAGGTCTCTCCTGCAACCCATGGGTACACTCCGCCTCTACTCAGGCAGCTCTGCAGGTCCCAAGGCCAGAAGGGATGTGAGGCAGAGCTGAAGACATAGAAAGCCCTTACAGGAGAAGGGTTGTGGACCATTGGGATGTCCCAGTGGGGTAGGATGGCTACTGTCACTGTTGGCATGGATAAGGGACATTCAGAGTTGGGCTGTGTTTGATCACAGTTGAGTGTTGGGCTGTCTATTTTTGTTAGAACAGTCTTGGTACCCTATTTGGTTCAGGCAATTTATAAATTAGGACTTCCGGAGAGATACTTGGGGTTCACCTTGTAAGACTATATTTATATGTTTGGAGGCTCCTTGGGAGTGATATTTGGGGGTTCCTGGGGTTTTAGAGTCTAAAGTTTATCTTCTAACTATCTCTGTGATTGGAGGGCACTTGTCTGCATCAGGAGCTCCAGGGTTCCACCCCGCATCCCATATGTGTGCACATGTGTATATGATATGTAGCAGAGAGTCGGAGTCCCTGACCTTTTCTTCTATTGTTGGGGCGGAGTCAGGGGCTTGTCTTCTGATTTCTGTGCTCACGGGGCTTGCTCCTGTGCTTCAGGTCCTCTTCACTCACATCTATGGGCAAACTGGTATGCTTACCTCAACCTGAGGGGCTTCTTTGGTCCTTTTTGTTTGTTTACATTCAATAAACTGGCTTTCTATGTGCCAGACACAGAGGCAAATACTAGCTTGCCTATGTATGTATGTATGTATGTATGTATGTATGTATGTATCTATCTATCTATCTATCTATCTATCTATCTATCTATCTATCTAT
>CABHPR010156010.1:24181-47015 GCA_902168415.1 Peromyscus melanophrys
CTATCTATCTATCTATCTATCTATCTATCTATCTATCTATCTATCTAGCTATCATCTCTCTATCTATTATCTATCATCTATCTATCTATCTATCTATCTATCTATCTATCTATCTACCTACCTTTCATCTATCTGTCCTATCACCTGTCTGTCTGTCTACCTGCTTTCATATCATCTTTCTGTCATTGTTATTAAACTCACAATTATCTCAAGCTTTTGATAGGTGAGTCCAGACTGAAAGGTGAATAAACTGAGGCACAGAATATTTGCCTGAGTTCCTTCACCTCATAGAGCAAGGAAGGTACAGATCTGGTACCTAAGCCTTGGATAGAGGGATGCAGAGCTCAGCCACCACCACCTGTCTTCAGTGGGGTCTGTACAATTAAGGCTGGCCTCCTCAGCAGCACCACCTTCCTGAGATAGTGCACAAGGCAGACCTACTTCTTCTTTTTTCTTTTTTTAATTATTAATTTTTAAAATTTATTTTATATACCAACCATAGTTCCACCTCCCTCTTCCCATTCCCTCCCCCTTCCTTCTTTTTACCCCTCCCCAGTCCACTCCTCAGAGAGTGTTGGCCTCCCATGTGATTCAACAAAGCATGGCACATCAAGTTGAGACAGGGCGGAGCTCCTCCCCTTGTGTCAAGGCTGGGCAAGGTAATTCAGCATGGGAAACAGGTTCCCCAAAGCCAGCTAAGTGCCAGGGACAGGTGCTGACTCACTGCTAGGAGTTTTATAAAGAGACCAAGCTACACAACTGTCACACACATGCAGAGGGCTTGGGTTGCATGCTCCCTAGCTGTTAGTCCAGAGTTCTTGAGCTCCCACTAGCTCGGGTCAGCTATCTCTGTGGGTTTCCCCATCATGATCTTGATCCCCACTTGCTTAATAATCCCTCTTCCCTCTCTTCAACTGGACTCCGGGAGCTCAGCCCAGTGCTTGGCTGTGGATTTCTGCATCTGCTTCCATCAGCTACTAGATGAAGGTTCTATGATGACAATTAGGGTAGTCACCAATCTGGTTACAGGAGAAGGCCAGTTCAGGCACCTTCTCTACTATTGCTAAGAGTCTTATCTGGGGTCATCCTTGTGGATTCCTGGGAAATTTCCTGGCACCAGGTTTCTCCCTAACCCCATAATGGTCCCTCTATCAAGATATCTCTTTCTTAATGTTTTCGGTTCTGAGCTTAGCCTTTAACAGTTGAGCTGGGGATATGTGGTTGGTATGCAAAATGAATAGAAAACTTCTTCTTCTTCTTCCTTTTTTTTTCATGGCACTGGAATTTTTTTTTAATTCTTTATTTTTTTTTCATTTTACATACCAACCACAGCTCTCCCACCTCCCCCTTCCCCCACCCCCATCCCCTCCTCATAGGGGTAAGGCCTCCCTTGGGCAGTCAACACAGTCTGGCATACCAAGTTGGGGCAGAACCAAGACCCTCTCCCCTGCATCAAGACTGAGCGAGGTACCCCACCATAGGGAATGGGCTCCAAAAATCCAATTCACACACCCGGGATAAGTTCTTATCCCAGACCTACTTCTTATATTTTTGGTTGTGAGCCTAGCCTTTAACGGCTGAGCCATCTCTCCAGCCCCAGACCTACTTCTTAAGGTTGAATTACATGATGCCAGTATAGGATGGTCTCACTTAGAGCATTCGTTGAGAGATTGTAACCCTTGGTTCAAAAGCAGTCCCAAAATGACATACTTTCTGAGGTGATTATCCCAGGAACTTGTAAAATGTGGGGAACTCTCTTCATAACTCCATGGTACCAGTCCAATCAAGCCCCATCTTTTGTGAACCCTTGTGGGTGTCACAGTGCTGTGGCCATGCTGATTTGAGGGTGACTCCACTATGGGTGTCTGTTATCTTTTTAGGCACCTTTGTGTGCCGCCGTGACAATGACATCCACACGTCGGCCAGGTGGCAGGGCTTGAAGGCATGGTAACATCAGCAGCTTGGCACTGGAGGCGAGACAGGCTGAAGTAACAAGAAGGCTGAGCAGCTACCAAGATGCCAGCTGCTGCCAACTTGGGATCAGGGCTCTGCTGAGTGTCGGAGACAGAGCTGTGAACATGAAGAGCATCATTAAAGCCAAGTCTGTTGCTGTGGTTACAGGTTTACAAATACCATGCTGTCCTCTGCTCAACATGCACTCCTTTGACAGCAGGTGAACTTTGAATTAATTGTACCTGTCCTGTGCCAAACTCCTAAGTGCTGTTCTTCACTCACTTTTATTACTACTGAGAGAATGGCCACCAGCATAATTCTTTTCAAAGCCCGAGCAGGTCACTCTCTTGCTCTAAAGCCTCCTTGGCTCCCTACTGCCCACTAGAACCAGTCCTGGTATTCAGGCCATTCAATGAGAATGACACTGAGTTTCATAGGCCCAGAGCTCCTGAAGTTAGGGCCACAATCTCTACATGTGCTTGTATGGGGCCACGCCTTGGTCTGCCATCCAGACTTAACTGTTGAGTATGGCATTTATGTATTTGAAGGGGAGGTCTCATGAGGGAGGCCTCAATACCTGAGGTAGTATGGGACAACTTGTGGTGTTTCCAGCATTTCTGACTGCCCAATGGGTGTGACACTTGGTCATTAGCTGGTACATAACAGGCCTTCAGAAATATCTGTGTGTGAATGGTCTTTTCAAGAACCCCTGTCTGAGTTCTCTACTGATGGGGTCAGAAACCAAGGCTGGTCAGAAAAGGGTTGTCCCACAGCATAAGCAAGTCTAGGCTTTCTGTTCCTTTGGTGACACTGATGGTAAAAACAAAAACAAAACAAAACATTTCTAGTGCATGACTGTCTTAATTAGGGTTTCTATTGCTGTGAAGAGACATAATGATCACAGCAACTCTTATAAAGGAAAACATTTAATTGGGGCTAGCGTAACAGTTTCAGAGGTTTAGTCCATTATCATTATGGCAGGAACATGGTGACATGCAGGCAGACATGGTGCTGTAGAAGGAGCTGACAGTTCTACATCTTGATCCACCGGCAACAGGAAGTGAACTGTGTACCACACTGAGGGTAGCTTGAGCAAAGGAGATCTCAAAGCTCACCCCCCACAGTGACACACTTCTTCCAACAAGACCACACGTAATCCAACAAAGCCACACCTCCTAATAGTGCCACTCCCTTTGTGGGCCATTTTTTTTCAAACCACCACATTAACTAAGGCAGTTTCTTAACTTTGTTATTTTCATGTGGGTAAATTTTTGTCACGTGCCCTGCAGGATGCTTAGCGCTGTTCCTGCCCATGTCCTGAAATCATATCACCAGACATTGCTGAGGCTTAATTACCCATCAGGAACCCCTGGCCCAGGGCAGCAGCTCTTAATTCTGGTGGCTTTCCCAATCACCTGGGAACTTAAAAACTAAAGATGCCTCTTGCTTTGATACAGCCCAAATAGAACTGATTCTGGGAACGGCCTGGGTACAGAAGCCTATAAGAACTCCCCAGGGACTTCTCATCTTACTACAGAGATAATTGTTTGCCCATGTTTATTGGCACTCTATTCATAATTGCCAGGAATGGAAAAAGCCAAGATGTTCATCAACTGATGAATACATGAGGCACTATGGGAACCTGTGGTGTGAATGAATAACAAAAATGTTGTACATTTATACAAGGTAATATTATTCAGCTATTAGGAAAACTGAAATTATGAAATTTGCAGGTAAATGGATGGGGCTAGAAACAATTATTCTGAGTGAGTTAACACAGACCCAGAAAGACAAGCATTGCATGTTTTCTCTTATATGTGTGTTAGCTTTTATGCTTTAGATATGTGTATTTCATTCAGAATAACCACAGAGGAGGTAGCTAGTGAGGGACCATAGGGGAAAGTGGGGACTACTGAGTAAAGGGAAATGGAATATAATGTTATAAAGGGATGGAAGGGAAACTAAAACAGGAAGATTAAAGGGGGTGGGGGATTTGGGGGCAGGGTAGAGGCCCTTTGAAAAGCAATATTAAAAGCTACTACTGTAGAAGCTGCCTAAAATATATACACAGTGAAAGGAATTTAAATGGAGTTACCATATATGTAGGGGAGACAATACCCCAACTAGACATCATATTCTACCAAATAAAACCCCCGGTACCAGGAATGGGTTTCATCTCTTTGAATCATTGTCTAAGAAGGTTCCATTGACCCCTCGAACACTATAGGCTATTGCCAATGCTATTGGTTACTCTCTAAGACCCTATTGCTGAAGACACCTCATAATTATGGCACAGAACTCGGGGGAATCTGGCTGGTACTCAACTGAAAGCCTTGCCTCTACTGGCTTGCATTCATAGTGCTAGATGGTGTTTTATACACTATCAGAGGAGAAAAATAATTGCCAATGTGACCCAGCTATCAACCCTGTGAGCTGTAATAGTGACCTGTCTGCAAGGAATGCCCAGTGGTACAACAGCAGAAAGAATGTGAGGGACTAACCAACCACCACTACTTCTTTGTTTTTAAATCTTTTTTTTCTTTATTAAGACATTTTTATTCATTTTACATACCAACCACAGAGCACCCTCTCTTCCCTCCTCCCCGCCCCAGCATTCACCCCCAAACCCAACTCCATTCCCTCCTCTGAAAAGCCTCCCATGAGGAGTCAGCAGAGCCTGGTACATTCAGCTGAGGCAGGTCCAACCACCACTATTTCTTCTTCTTCTTTCCTCCTCCTCCTCCTCCTCCTCCTCCTCCTCCTCCTCCTCCTCCTCCTCTTCTTCTTCTTCTTCTTCTTCTTCTTCTTCTTCTTCTTCTTCTTCTTCTTCTTCTTCTTCCTTTTTTAGATCAGATTTAAGGTCCACTCCTTGAGCTGAAACCTGTATTGTTAAAGAGTCTAAGAACTTGAGACTGGAGAGGTCATGTGCCTAGGAGAAATCCCGCTGTTATTCTACTCAATGAACATAACAGTAAAGCATCCCCTAATGACACACTGTTGTACCCACAGATCAGTTCACCACTCAGTTCTCAGCAGAGAAGCTCCATCTTGCAGTAGACAGGAACTAACAGAGACCTACAACTGGACAATGTGCAGAGAGTGAGAGACTTGGAGTGCTCAGCCCTGGATGGATGTCTTTATCCAAGTCTTCTCTGAAAGGCTGAGGGATATACACAGAAAATGGAAAGATGATAGGACCCAGATGACTTCAAGGAAGTAGCATTTTCTGGACACAACAGTGCAGAAGTATAAGGGAATGCCAGAGACTGTGACAATGCACAAGACCTGCACAAGTTCAAGTTAGACAAAAAACTCCAGCGCAAAGGAGGGAGAGTGGGCACAAAGTTCCACCAAGAGCCCGGAAACTATTCACAAGTGATGGCTGCTGGGAGAGGAAAAAAAAAACAAGTTTTCTTCAATAGAGTGGTAGTAGGGCCAGGCTTTCTGAGCAGATGGCCAACACCAATCAGACTCCGTGGTTTTCGGTGTCTTTTTTCTTCTGTGTTAAGAGAAAGAATTTGAACTTGGGTAGCTAGAGTGGTGAAGGATCTACAAGAAGTTTGGTGATGGGAAAGAATATGATAAAAATATACTGAACAAAATTCTCAAAGAATAAATAAAAAAAATACCAGAGTAATCAGGACTTGCTGAGCAAGGAGGAGGGGGAAGAGGAAGAGAATGTGTAGCTGGGTGTGAGAATGTTCTGGCACTGGGCAATCTGCAGCTTCACATCCCTCCTGTGTGGAGGGAAGGCAGATGCTCTGGCAGAAGCAAGGTCTAGGCTGGTGTGGAGCTGCCTTGTGAGCGGTGACTGTGAGTTGGGACTTGAACTCTGCATGTGACTCCTAACCCAATACTATTTCCAAAGCATGGAGTTTGGCTGGGTTGACTGGTTGATTGTCATGGGGGGGGGGGGTCCTCCATGTGAGTCTTCCCTTATTTCAATTATTTTCTCTATCCTTCCTCCCCTTCCAGTGCTGGTGTGCTCTCTCTCTCTTCCTGGATTGAACCTAGGATCTTATGCATGCTAGTCAAGCACTCTGCCACACAGCCACGTTTCTCAGTTGCTTCCATTTCTTTCTTTTAAATAATTATTTTTTAATTTTAAATGTTTGTATGTGCCTGAATATATATTATATCACATAGTATATAATATATGCATATATGTAGATATGCACCAGGTATGTGCAGGAGCCCAAGGTGACCAGAATAGGATATCAGATTACCTGGAGTCAGAGTTACAGGTGGTAAGGAGCTGCCATGTGTGTGAGGACATGACCTGGGTCCTCTGCAAGAGCAGTAAGCACTCTTAACTGCTGAGCTGTCTTTCCAGCCCCTTCTCTGGGTTTCTTTACAGCAATGGTGGCACAGGCAGCGATCACTTAGACTTGAGTGCGAAGCTGCTCTCCCTTCCTAGAGGGATTTGCATGTCTCATGTAGAACAGTGAGAAGAATGACGGCATCAGTCCACCAGCGGCTGGGGTGAAGTCAAATTCAATTCGTATCTGCCTTTGATTAGAGTTTCCCCCATTCTAGCTTTGGGTGAAAATCTTGTCCATTTCCCTTTCATTCATAGATAACACTGGGACATCTCTGGGTGTATGGTGCACCCGTGAGGTCAGATTCTGCTGACCAGCTCTCTCAAGGCTCTCAGTGCCCAGGCTGAAGGTGACTCCTGCTTCTGTGGCTTCGCTACACTGTGGCTTGGGTTGGACGAGTGATGTGGAAAGTACTTAACACCCAGATGATAGATACCAAACCAGAGCTAAGCACACTCCAGAGCTAAGCTTGTGCCTCTGGGGAAAGATGCACAGATGTACCCTCAGGACTAAATCCTCCATGGCTTTGCAATTTCTATCTCTACCCAAGGGAGGCATCAGGAGAAACCAGCCTCAGAGGCCCTGGAGAAAAAACAAGCACAGGTCAACGTGAAATTTCTCTAAAACACACGTCTTAGACAGAGATGACCTTTATTGGGGGGTGGCTTCATCTTAAGAAAAGGAAGAGACAAGGCCATGAGACAGACTTTGCTGGCAGATGCCTGGGTGGCTATGTGTTCCAGCCCCATGCTGGGGAGTGGGGGCTCCTGACCACGGGCCCATCCCACTTGTTCCTAAAGACCAAGGCTATCTTCTTGGGCTGCTCACTGCACTTTCTTGAATACTTGCTTGCAGATCACACCCTGGGCTCTCATCTCCTGGGGTAATAAAGACACTTGTTATTAGCTGAAACAATGTTACACTTGAGGCTCAGAGCATCTCAGGACAGAGACTTGGGACATATTCGATGGCTACTATCATTCCCCATGAGCTTAACTAATTCCTGAGGAAGTTGATGGAGTGAGAGCCACAGAGATCAGGCTCTCTGATTCCTACAGACAGAGCTAGCTGGGAGAAGGGTTGGTTCTGAGTTGACCAATAGGAGCCCTTGATGGCTCCCCTCTCCCTACTCCCTTAAAAAGTCAAAGAGCTTTAGGAACCCAGGCCTGGGACAGTCTGTGCCCAGGCTCAAAGGGACTGGTTTGCTAGGCTGTTTCTGAGTAGGCAAGGATTTAAGCCTAGGCTGTCTACTGGAGTTGGGAAATGATGCTGAATTGCCAGTATCTCAGTGGGTAGAGGTTAGCCTTCCAGGTAGTTCCAAGAGCAACCAAGATAGCCCAAGATCTGCCCACAGGGGCAGCTCCTGCTGACTATGGCCAGGGGGCAATGGCAGTCAAGCTCTGTGTCTTCTGAGTTGTTGGGAAGTGGAACTGGAAAGCTGAATATTTGTTTGTGTGACTTTCACTGAAGTTTAAGTGCTGACTGAAGAAACCTGAAGCCCTTTAAGAGCCAAATGAAACCATCTGGGAACCTTCCACACCCTGATTTGCAGCCTTGGCATAGAGCTGCAGGGCTGAAGAGTGAGGGGACACTGAGATCATGTCTGCCTTTTTTTTTTGTTTTTTGCTTTTAGAGACAGGGTTTCTCTGTGTAGTTTTGGTGCCTGTCTTGGATCTCGCTCTGTAGACCAGGCTGGCCCAGAACTCACAGAGATCTGCCTGGCTCAGCCTCCCAAGTGCTGGGATTAAAGGCGTGCACCATCGCCGCCCAGCTTATGTCTGCCCTTTTTGCAGCTACGCAGCCCAGGGAAGAGCCCGAGTTGGGGAAGGACTCTACAGCATAGGCCCCATGCAGCTGGCCTCTTCCCCTTGCAGCTCACATCTTCACAGCTGCAGAGCTCATATGCAGCAGGATGGCATTATCGGACGAGAATGAGGACAGTTGGAGATCTACCCGAGGCACTCAGTGAGTGGCCCAAGATTAAGCTCCAGGTCATCTGGACCAGGTTCCTTCTGCAGAAGGGTGCTTGGGGAGTTGCAGGGTGGAAGAGTGATAGGAGACTTCCCCCTCAGAGGATATGGGCCTGCTAGCTCTCAGGGAGCCCAGGCCTCTGTGCTTGCTTTTCCCAGGCTGAAGACAGAGTAGAAGAGGCTTTGACCTGAGGCTGAGGGTGGAGAACAGGACTGGACTGAGGAGAGCCGTACCTGGCCCCTGGGCTAAGCTGAGATCACATTCTCCTGGTAGTTCAGCTTGGCTCTGGCCTGGTTGTGCCCAGGGCACATATGCATTATGTGCAATGAGCAAAGGTTGGCTCTGTGCTTTGTGGACATGCAACCGGACGTGCAAGCCCACCTTTCAGAGTTCCACATCTTCACCACCAAGATAGGAAGCTGATTCCCACTTCCAGAGAACAGAAGGGCCTCGCCAGCTGCTAATACTACCAAATGCCTCTCCACCTGCTCCCTCTGGCTGGACCTTGGGTCAGCCTGGACCTTGAAAACAAATTGTATGGTTTTCCAAGTCACTCGGGCACCTTCTCCAGACCCTTAGAGGAGAAGCGTCAGAATAGAACCAATGCCTCACCAAGGTGTTATTTTCCAGCGTCCATTAACTCCTTCAGGGAATAAGGACCTCTGGAGACACAGCCTGGGTCCCCGCCATGGAACTTACCAGGTGCAGCTCGTCACCCTCGATCCACTGGGTCCAGCCACGGCCCTCCTTCTCACCCTTCTGCACACACTGGAGCTTGTCCCCGTCCCAGCTCACTGTGGTCTGCCAAGCAAAAGGCCACAGTAGTCAGTTCTGGGGAAGCAGCCCCATCAGGGACTGGAGGAGAGGAAGGCTCCTGACCTCAATAATTCAAGATGTGCCTCTGGCAATTTTAGTGTGGAAAATTTGCAGCCTAATACTCCCTGCCTACCACATGCTTTTATTAAAGTGTGCAGATCAGTTTTAAAATTTATGAAAACCTTCATAAATTCCATTTAAAAGGGCAATTAGGAAGGGAAAATGTCATTGAAATAGGGTTGAGAATGGGGATTGGGAAGGAGGGGCTTCCGGGGCTGAGCACAGGCTGTGTATGGGTATGCCAGTCAGGGTCTTGTCCCTGCATCTTGCCTGTGAGAACCCTGTCTATCCCCAGACAGATCAGCCATTCAATCATTATACAACTTTTGCAAGGTCTTATAATACCTACAAGGCCCCACCCATGCCCTCAAAGAGCCTCCATCTCAAGGGAGAATGACCTCAGATATCAACAGCCAGCTACAGGTGTTGGCCGACAGCCACCTGCCTCTCTGAGCCAAGTCTCAATCTCCATGATTGTAGCTGGCCACATGGACTGGAATCTCCCGTAGATGGCCCAGGTTAGGAGACTTGCTCTGCTCATCTGGGTGGTCAGGACATAGGTCAGTGGGGCTCTGAAGTCCCTCTCTTCCATTCTGCTACGTGGCTTCGTTTTAAAGACCTTAAGTCATTGATGTTTAGTGTCAGAGACTTTAAGAGATCAGCAGTAAGTTAAGGAAGGGGAAGCCAGGGATGATACTGGGATGGGCTCCGAGGAGGAAGGGTGGGCCCACAGGAGAAAGGTTCTTGGTGGTCTGTCCTGAGATAAAGGCAGAGGTGGGATAGTATGAAGTACAAATATTCAAGACCTGAACTGTGTGCCGAGTCCTCCTGTCCTGCATGAGACCAGCCTCCAGGCTGCACTCTACTGATACACTTCAACCCCACATCCCACCCTTCAGCCTTCACATCTTCACAGAGCACAGTGTGCCCTTTGAGGTGCTGAGATGTGGAGACAGGCATCCCTGAGGTGTTTCTGGTTCTTTGGAGCAGCCAGGACCCACCCAGGAACATGGGGGTGGGTAGGAGGCTCAAAAGAGGACCGAAGCTCAGTCTGGTCTCCCTGGCATGGCCAATGAATGAGCACCTGGTGGCAACAGGACCTCAGTGAGTGAACAGACATGCCCAGGGCCTCACCCACATACCATGCCCACCTTTTGGATACACACCCTTGCCATAAGGGAAGGTCCTTACCATGAGTCCTGCCTCCCCCTGCAGTGGGAAGGGCTCTGTTCACTCTTACTCACTGTGTGGCTCTGAGTGAGTTTAACACTTCCTCTGAGTCCCCACATTCCCACCCGGTCATGAGGGCGCTGACTCAGAGGCTTTACAGAGCTCAGGTTCTGAGCTTCCTGTGTTCTCTGTCACACGCAGCTTAGCATCAGGACCGCCAGTAACAGCCTAATGCAGAAGGGAGAGAGGAGAAGTCTGGGCAATGGGTGTGGAGTGAGAATTCTGGAGGATCTTCCCCATTTCTCCTTGCTGGCTTTCAAGGGGCACCAACCCCATCTTTGGACTTGCTGATCACTACTGCCCCCTGCTGTTGAGATGAGCCTGCAATGTGACACACAGGAGGAGCCTGGGAAGATGGATCCATCCATCTCAAGTAGATGGGTGTGATACCTAACTGCTAGGAGACAGATATCGGAAGATCCTTGGGACCCCAGCCTAACCTGTGAACCACAGGCTAATGGGAAACCAAACCAACCAACCAAACAGAAAAACACAAAGGTAAAAGGCACTTCTGAGGAATATCTCCACATGTACACGTGTACACGCTCCTGCACATGTAGATGGGTACACACACACACACACACACACACACACACACACACACACACTCTGCTGGGTAGACATTTCAGGAGACAGAGTGCCTGCTGCACAAGCTGGTGACCTAAGTTTGGATCCTCAGAGCTCACACTTGAAAGCTGTGCACAGTAGTGCACATGTCTATAATCCCAGGGTGCTCCTCGAAAGCAGATGGGAAGTGGACAGAATTGCCTGGAACCAGTGGACCAACTAGCCTAGCCTAACCTAGCAGCAGTGAACAGGAGACCATGTCTAAAACAAGGTGGACGGTGAGAACTGACACTGAGGTTGTTCCCTGACCTCCACATGCGTGTCTTAGCGTGTGTGCACCTGCACTCACTGGCATGAACACAGACACACAGACATACGGAAGGGAGGCAGGTGCAGTCAGCTGTGCACCACTTTGCCAGGAACAAATCTTCTCTCAGCTCCTGGAGGGGGTTCACAGTGAGTGAGGGGCATAGGAAGACTTGTGGGTGGCTCCTCTCCTTGAATCAGACACTCAATTGGGGCACATGTGTAGCCTTAAGATTGAGAAAGTCCAATCTCCTGGTCAGAATACAGTGCTGTCCATGTCCTGTGAGACCGCGATGGGTCAAGGCTGTTACCTGATGTCCCAAATGTGGCAAAAAGCCACGCACTGGGTGTCATTCATGCCAGGCCTGGGATGGGGGAGGGGTGGAGAAATGAGTCCTTAGCTTCAAAGAGCTCCTAAGAACACGGTTTCCCCAGCAACTGATTGCCCTGTGTTTATACAGAGACCTACTCTGCAGGTGAAGGGCTCCTGACCCCATGTAGGCATGGACAGACTGGCTGGATCTCAGCTGTGATCTACAGTTTTGCTTTTTCCTGAAAAGTTAGTCACTGGGCAGACGGACCCTCTGTAATGGAAAAGAAGAAACAGAAATGAGTCTATGTGATCTTGCCTCTTCAGAGATAACTGCCCAACATTTTGGTGTACTTCTGTCCAGCTGTCTATCAACACACCTCTATAGCTGTGCTTTCAGAAAATTAGGATTGCAGTATTTATGCCTTTCTTTTCTGCCTTATCGTTTCTTCATTTAGTAGAGACAACTTCCACTTTGATAGACAGTCCCCACAAGCATTCTTTTCAATGTTATATACTCTCCAGAAAATGGCCACATAATTTGTAAGGACCAAAGTAAAATGAAAATAAGGGATTCTTATTCAAAAATGATCACGATTTGAAGACAGCAATAGCAGACCATCTGGCCAAGCAAGGAGCCCCTCAGGGCCTGCCTTGCACTCAGGCCCTTGAAGCTGCCCCTGGTGGTGTTTTAGGGAACATACCCACCATTATTCAATCGATTTGCTATTCTTGGGCATTTGGGTATTTTATAATTCTATACTAGCATAAATCACACAGTTTTCAATACATTTCCTCAGAACTTATGTCCTCAGGAGGAACTGCCTTATGGAATCGTGTGTAGATGTTTAAAGCTTTTGATGACCATGCCAACAGGATCTCCAGACTCACACCTGTTTACCCTCCAGTGCCAGTGTCAGAGAATGGCCGTGACTAGGATAGGACTTCAGTCAGGAGGACATTCCTGATGCTTTTCAAGTTCTAAGGAGAGGAAAGGCCTGGGGTGTATGTGTGATATGAACTGATACCCTAGACTCAGGAACCCCACCTTAGAAGTGAAGGCCAGATACATCCAAGGACAAGGCAGGGGACAGCCTCATTACCACTCAGCTTCTCGGCAGCTCTTACCCAACATCACAGGAAAGCGCAAAGGGCTGGAGCCAGGGTGGCTGGTATAAGCAAATCCAGTCTAAGTTTTTCTTAAAAATGAACAATAATCCACATCTCTTTGGCTGTGTCAGCAGCTTTCTGAGAGAGACGTGTGCCAAGAGATGAGTGAGGACAATTTTATACCACTCTGACAAGGGACTGTCATTTCAAAAGCCATTATCCACCTTCCAACCACTCAGAAATCTTAGCTGCTACGGCAGCCAGGAAGTCTGAATGACCCTGTCCCAGGGATGTCTTTATGTTCCTTTGTCCCGTTCAGGTGACTAGTACTGGTTGTGACAGACAGTGACCTGACATGACCTATAAACCCTGAGACTCAATGTGGCTCCCAGGAAACTTGTGACATTTATTAAAGTTCCCACATACTGCCACTCACTCACTCCAAGGACAGGGGTGACTGGTCACTTCTATACCTCCACGCTTGTCCACCCAGCCCTGCCAGGTTCTCTCTTGCTGGACCTGCTTCTGGATCAATCTTGTCTCTGTGGGTCCAGAGGCGGGTTATGAGAGGAGACACTTTGCCTGTGGCAACTTTTGTATGCAAACTCCCGAGCCAGGCCTGACCCAACCCTGACCCCAACACCTACACTCTTTAGATTTGAGGGTAAAAGGCAAAGCCCAGCCAGTGAGTTGGCACTTTCTGTGTACATTCTGTGAATTGTTAAAAGATAGAAATTGGCCGTTCCTCCTGTGGTTTGATTTTAACATGTGCTTTTTTCTCCAAGTGTCTTTTCTGTTCCCAGCGATTTGTTAAGGCAGCCTTTGGCGCTTGTGTTAAATAAGCTGTTGGGTAGGAGGGGTAGGAAAGCCCTAAGCCCTAACACATGAGCGCCAGGTCCTGTCCTGAGAGCTTGCCACAGTGTTTCATTAATCTGCAAGCTTTAGAACTGAAAAACAAACAAAAAAACCCCAAAAACCCCAAGCTTCTGTAACGTCCAGCCTGCTGCCTCTGGGGCTGAGCGCACTCAGTTTTCTCCGGCCGAGAAATGCAAAGGCTAGGTAGTGGCTTCTCGTTTTCTGGTCCACTCCCAGGGGGCTTGCAATTACCTAAAATCAGCACATTTAGGGGAGAGGGGAGCTAACTCACTGTGAAAGCAGATGAAAATCAAATTAATAAGGCTTTAAAAATGTAAGTGAGTAATTAGAGACATAAAGAGCACTAAAAACAGCTACTATGAATGAATATAGCCATAACAAGACCTTTGTGGGCACAAGAGAATGCAATTCCACCATGAGTCTTCAGTTCTGCCACAAAGATGTTAACAGAGAATGATAACAAACAAAACGGAATATGTTCAGATTAGTAAACTTGGATTAGTAATCTTGGCACATTATTCCACCACCTCCCCTACACACAATCATTTAAGAAAGGGCCTAGACTAACGTGCTAGGGCTACCACTGAGGCCAAGGTTCTGAAGAAGGGGGTGAGAGGCTGGACAAAAAAATGTTGGAGGCCTGTGCCACCCAACCCTGTTCAGGCATCTGGAAGACTTCCTGGTTGAAGTGACAGGATCATGTCATGATCACCACCACCACCACCACGGTCACCATCGTGACAAGTGCCAGGCAGAGTACCGAGCAGGTTCCGAAGCACATCACCATGACACCTCAGGACCTCTTGACACAGCTATCTTCATTTTAGAAATGCCAGTGACTTGTGCTCAGTAGTCCCTTGGTTTCAGCTGAGGCTTGCATGGCCTGGCTCTGCAGGGAACAGCATTCAGCAGCCATGGTCCATCCCCCTTGCAGCTTCCTGCACACCAGCTGCTTGAGAGAAGGAGGCTGGGGTGAGGGAAAAGAAGACAAAAGGAGAGAAACTTCCTGAAGAATGGCAGGTCCTAGGTAGTTGACATGCCGGAGGTTTGAAAGCAGGAGGTTGTATTGTCAGCCTGAAGGAGGTGTGGCTATGGGTGACCCTAGAACTGATGTCAGAAAGAGCCACAGGGCTCTGTTAAGAAGCAGGAGAGAGAAGATGAGGAACAAGAGAATCCCAGGCATAGGGAACAGCCTAGGAATTGCAGGCAGGTCAAAAGAGAAGGGCTGCATGCAGGAAGCTCTAAGCAAGCCTTTCCAGGGTGGACTCTCCTGTTTTTTTATATGAGGCTGAACCTGGCACTTCCAAAGCCAAATTTGCTGAAACGGCTTACAGTCCCCTTCTTCTTCATGTCTTTGGGGCTCCAGCTGGCCAAAGGCGGTTCTATGGAAAGTCCAGGTGCTGTCCTCTCTAGTCCCTGCTCCCAGGCCAAACTGATACCAGCTCCTTTCACACAAGACCGTGGGGAGTGCTGGAGGCAGGAAGAAAGGGATCCAGGAGGTGATGACCCACCTGAGTGCTCAGAGGGGCACAGAAGCCTTTTGTCTCCCACAGGAGCCCCTTGCCTCTGCCGATCTTTCCCCGCAAACAGAAAATAAGGAACCCCCAGAATATAAGATGTGTTCTTAGTAACTAGGGAAGCGTGTGCAGCTCAGCTGAGTGTTGCCAAAGTCTGGGATCCTCTTACCATGTGGGATGCCAACCACCACTTTGCGGCAGAAAAGTGCACACAACCAATTTTTGAATGAATGAATGGATGAATGAATGATTGGCAAAAGCCATTCTAGGGCCATGCTGGTAGTTTTCAATGACTATCCCAGAACAACCTCTGCCCACAAGACAAAACACCCCAGGCAATGCGGCTGCCAGTTCCTCCACAGAGGAGCTTCACAGAATGGGTCAGTCACAGGAGTGATCTGGCTTCCAGTGCCTAAGAAGTGGGGGGTAATATGCAGGGACCCAGAGCACGGGTCACAGTTCTAATCTCCTCCAATCAGACTCTGAGCCCACAGCCTGTCCTCTCTTCCCACGGGGCCATTTCCACCAGGGATCTCCACCCAGCAGGCTGCAGAGGAGTCTGCTACAGCCGTGGAAATGTGGTTGTGCCATCCCTATTTCTTTCTGGTGAGGTGACCCTGAGCCGTTCACTCCGCTTCTGCAGCCTCCATTTCCTCATTACCAATGGGCGATTGTTCTGCCATGGGGCACAGCATCAGCTCAAACGCGGCTGTTTCCACAGAGGCCACAAACTCTCCAGTCAGCGGTGAGCAGCAACCAGGTCTGTTGGCTGGTCTCACCCAGCCTGGCCTGTGGTGTGGAATGGCACGTGCCATTTTTTAAACCCTCCACTCCTCCCAACCCTGTTACATCTCCCCTGGATGGCCAGGTGTCCCTTCATACATGTGCCTGACCCTGAATTTATCTCCTGAGGTAACCGTGCACAGGGTGAGAGGGTGAACTCTAACAGCCCATCCTAAAGGTTTTCTCATACACTATTCACCACTTAACTTTCACCGAGAAGCAATTATCCCTGACTTTCTAATTACCCCTACTTCACAGATTAGTAGAGGCTCAGAGATGGGGGAAATAATTTTCCCCAGGGCAACAGTTCACACAGAGGTAAGATTTCAAAGGAGGTCAGGCGTCAGAGTTGACAGGTCATGACTGACTTCTAGACTCCTCAGACAGAATGGGGCATGAATGAAAAACCGTGTCCAGGAAGATAAGGGATAATTGCCTCCCTGGAATTTGGGCTTCTTAGCCAGCCCTGTGACCTCCATGGTTGGGAAGAACAGATTTCAAAAGGGACCTCTCTCTCCAGCCACTGATGAGTCCATCCCACAGCACTGCTTAATGAAGGGACACTTCAGGTTGGACTCCAAAGCTCAAAGACAGATCAACCCAGGGCTCTGGCCCTAAGAGAATAGTCACACATCTCTTTGCTAACCACCTGGAGTCACACTGCCTGGATCCAAGTCCACCGGGTACCTATTTATACTGCATTTTATTTTCTTTATATGCAACACAGGAAGAGTTTGGGCACCTTCTTCAGAGAGAGAGAGAGCGAGAGCGAGGAGAGAGCGAGAGAGAGAGAGCGAGAGCGAGCGAGCAAGAGAGAGAGAGAGAGAGAGAGAGAGAGAGAGAGAGAGAGAGAGAGGAAGAGAGGAAGAGAGGAAGAGAGGAGGAAGAGAGGAAGTGACTAGAAGAATGTCTGGTAGAGGGAAAATACCTGGCAGACATAATCCGTTATTGAATTGGATTAGAGCAGATCTTGTGGGATATAGCCAATGGTAACCTTTTATGTTATTCTGCTGTTTTCACTTAACACTCATTGAACAAATCCACTGCGACTCCTCCTGCCAGGGCATGAGGCGCACAAGTAAGGGTCTCTGCTGTCTGGACTCTCCGGTACATTAACAAGTGTCACGGGTGGCCTAAGACACACCTGCAGAAGGAGCCTGAGGCAAAAGGAAGGATGGCGGCAAGAAGGGGACTCTAGACAAGGCCAACAGAGCAGGTAAGCCTGGGCTAGCTCTCTACCAACCGGTAACTATGCTTCCAAAGGGAGGCGAAAGAGATCATCCCAGAGGAGTGACAGAGAGAGCGAAGGAAGGCACCCCCACGCAGGATGGGGCCAGAAATAAAAGGTGTGCAGTGCGGGGTGGGTCTGAAGTGGAGAGTGGCTGTCTCCTAAGGTCATAGAGTGGTCAGCTCTGAGGAGCTCCAGGCGGTGTCAAGCTGGGAAGCAGTGTGTGATCAGGCTCCCTTTTGAAGATGTGAAGGATGCACTGGAGTGTTGAGGATGGGAAAAGGGGATGGCTGTGGAAGTAGAGCAGTAATTAAGTGAAACTGTCCATAGGAAGGGCTGCCCTTGGCACACAGCAAGCTCAAGAGATGTTAATTGGTATTACTGTTGTTATTGCAGGCAAGATATTCAGAGCAGTGCAGACAGAGGTGTGTGTGTGGCGGGGGTGGTGGATGGATATTACAAAACAGAGTCCTTGGAACTGGTCAACAAATCACCCATAAACACTTTTATCTTCGAGGCAATGGTTGATATGGCTGCGTAGTGGTCTCTGGAATTAAAAAGTCAGTTGTTCTGGTGACCCGTGATGACTCGGTATTTAGGAAGCCAGCAGGAGACAGCTTGTTCTCTGAACCACACAAAATCAGAAGTTACAAATATCAAAGTTGAAGCCCCAGGCAACAGACACGAAGTGGTGTGATCCTGGAAAACCGCCCCCCACCTCCCACCCCCACCCCAGTGTGTAGAGGACAGAGCCTGCTCTCCATGGACCCCTGGAGAGCTCAACAGACACAAAGTCCCAGCAGCTCTCAGGGGTGTGTTTATGGGCGCTGTTGGGGATTTTTATTAAGAAACCTGCACACAGAGACACCTTTGTGCAAACTTAAGGGAAAAACAGCTTTCCTGGAATACGAGCCGTGCGTGGGCTGTCTGAGTCAGGAGTGAGATGATTTTCTGACTCACGGCCCATTGTCAGACAGAGATTTTTTTTTCACTGGCTGCATGTAGGACCAGTTTCACTGTGAGGTGGGAAAGATGGTGGTGGAGCCTTTGTTTCCTGCCATCCCTACGTGAACATCTATCTGGTTTACAGTACTTCCCCAGAAGACCTCTAAGTTGTCCTTGTACTCCCAAATCAGAAAAGGAGAAGGAGAGCTGGTAGGGTACAGGGAAGGAAAGATGCAATGCCCTCCCTGTATTGGAGCTGTCATCCTGGGCTGTCTGCCTATCAAAGGAAACCCCAAGAGAAGTCACAACAGGCAACATTATAAATGCACTTTAATGAAGGCTTTGGTCAGCAGAACAGGTATCTGGGTGAGCTAGCAGGGTGTGTGTGTGTGTGTGTGTGTGTGTGTGTGTGTGTGTGTGTGTGCACTCTCACTAAGCACTCTAATACCATTTAATTTACACAACACAGAGGTGTGGCAGGGTTCTAGACCAACAAGTGACTGATGCAAACAACAGGATTCCCAGAGAGGGGACTGGTGGATTGGACACAACCCTTGTTCTCAGGAATGTTTCCAATCAACTCCAATTGAAAACCACCGCTCAATTCCTGAGCCCACAGGAAAAGGACTAAGGTTGACTGCGGGCTTGACTTCTGGAGGACAAATGGTCACAGAAGTGACTGTCAAAGGAAAGGCTCAAACTCCTTGGGTCCCCCTGTGGGGACTCTAGCAGGAGGTCTATTCAGAGAGTGTTGGGCTGATGGCTAGACTTCTCAACACATGTAGTTTTCTGACTGTCCCCTTCTAGCCCACATGATGGTCTCCAGAGCTGGGCCCAGGAAGTGAGAAATCCCCACCCTAACTAGAAAGGACAGGCTCAGGCACACCTGCTGGGGCTCCTCTCCCACCCCCACAGAGCCCACTCACATTAGTCAGAAACGAAACAGCCCCATCTGGATAGACCTTCAAAGCTTAGGCAAAGAAACAAGCTCCAGACCCACTGGGCAGTCACAGTGTGCCAGAGGCCCTGGTGACAGCTTGTCATGTTGATAGTATTGCCAGCTCTCCTAAAGCCTCAGTCTGTTTGTTTAGAGCCCTGCCACACCCTGCTTGTTCAGATGTGGAGCCTGGATCCTCTCGTACAGAGGACGGGTAAGCCTTTCTGACTACCTCCACCAACAGAATATAGGAGAGTTGCCAGGAGATGTTACAGTTTGGATAGGTGTCCCCGAGCCCCATGTATTCAAGGTTTGGCCCTTAGCCTGTGTCCCTGCTGGGAGACGTTGCAACTTTTAAGAGTCGAGGCCTGTTTGGAAGCCTTCTGGTGATAGGAGGGTATACTCTTGAAGGGGATATTGGGACCCTGCCTTCCTTCTGGCCATTAGGGAATGGTAGGTCAATGGAGGAAGCTCACTGTGTGTCTGTGAACAGCCATCCCCTGTAAAGAGCTTCCTCCATGACCTACCACCTTGATGCGGGCCCACAAGGAATAGCACCAACTAATCATCAATTAAAACTTGCAGGGCTGCAAGCCAAAATAAACCCTGCCTCCTTTTATGTAAATTAGCTCAGGTATTTTTGTTACAGCAACAGAAAGCTGACTAATACAGTGCCTTCAGAGCTCATAAAATCGTTATACACACCTGCCTTCCTCTCATGAGACTCTCATTTTTGAAACCTTGCTGCCATGGCAAGTAAGTATAAGAGAGCCATCTGGAGAGAGAATCCTGGAGCTCCCAGCTGGGACAAGCCATCCTCTCTGAACTTCGCTCAACTGCATATTTGTGAATGAAATAAATGACTTATTTTTAAGGCACTAGTTTTCAAGGTAGTTTACTACTCTGCAATAAAAAATACATAATTTATCACCACATATAATTCTCACAGTGCCATAGGAGGGTACAGTTTCTGGTTCCTCTTTGAAAATCAGGACATGGGGACTCATCTCTCCAGGGAAACAGCTGGAAGGTGGAAGCACCATTCAAATGCCCAGCCTAACTTCCTAAACACTCTGTCATTCTTCCCAGCGCACACTCATCTTCCCGGCTCATCTGCACATGCAGTTGCATCACTGGGACCCTTAACTGTCATGGGTTGTTGTAAGACTGGTGTCCACAGGCAGTCCCTGACTCTGTCTCCCAGTGGTACAGAACAGTACCTCTCGTCACTCGTTCATCCCCGCCCCCAAAGTGAGCAGTTTTAATGGAAGCAACACAATTCTTACTCTGAATTTTAATGAGAATGCCATAGGAATCTGGACCTGGCCGGCTGAACCACCAGCAGCAACATCTGGGGACATGTTGGAAAGACAAGCATTCAGGCCCCACCCCAGAGCTCTGAGTGAGAACCTTCGGGGTAAGACAGGCTCAAGTGTGTGAAAACTACTGTTCTAATGATTTGGGTGGTTAGTTCAGGAGCTCTGGAGTCTGAATGTCTTAGGGACTCATCTAGACACGAGATAGGAAACCAGTTCTCAGGGCTTAAGAAGAAAGATGTACCATTAGCTTAACTATACGGGAAACTGTATTAATGTTGAGAACTCCCATAACACTCCAAGCTTTCTCTCGCCCTCCCTCCTCTCTCTCTCCCTCGAATGCCTGTGTTCCTGACCTTGTCTTGTTTTCCCTTCATTTGGATTTCTCCATGTAGTTGTGGAAAGTAGGAAGATGGGTGTCGGCACTGGCCGCAGAGAGTCTCATGTCACATCAGCTTCTTCACCTCTCTCCCACCAGTCCTCAGATTAAATCCTAGGAAAGGGTGTGATGGGCATACTCATCCCAGGAGAGGGGATGTGCTGAATGTGTGGGCCCACCAGGACCCAGAAAGAGAGTAGGGAATTCCCACCTGTAAAAAGAGTTGCCTTAGACAGCAGAGGAACAGAGCAGCCTGAGATATCTGAAGCTCTGCATCTGGGGGGAAAGGAACGTGCAAAGTGAGAATAAAATCAGTGGGAGAAAAATTTCTCTGAAAGAGCTATGGAAAGGCTGTTGTAAATGCTTTTGTTTTTCACTGACTGGCTAGGACAAACGCAAGCCCCGAGGAAAGTTGCTGTCGGAAATTGCCCATCTCAATGCGCGCTAACGAGGTCTAAGTTTCTGCAGTGATTAACTGAAGATTTTGGAATTTTCTTCATAAAGCATCAAAGCAATGAAAAATTAGTCATAAGAAAAGTGATGGCCAAACACCCTAATTGGTGTGCTAGAAACCTCATCCAATGACAGAGGGAACCGGATGCAGAGATCCACGACCAGGCCCCAGGTGGAGCTCCAGGAGTCCAATTGGCGTGAAAGAGGAGGGTTTGTATAAGTGAGAATTGTTGAGATCAAGGTTGGATAAAGCACAGGGACAAATAGCCAAATGAATGGAAACACATAAACTATGAACTAATAGCTGAGGAGCCCCCAACTGGATCAGGGCCTCTGGATAAGTGAGACAGTTGATTAGCTTGATCTGTTTGGGAGGCATCCAGGCAGTGGGATGTGCTGTCCTCAGTCCTCAGTGCATGTGCTGGCTGTTTGGAACCTGGGGCTTATACAGGGACACTTGGCTCAACCTGGGAGGAGGGGACTGGACCTGCCTGGACTGAATCTACCAAGTTGAACTCAATCCTCAGGGGAGTCTTTGCCATGGAGGAGATAGGAATGGGGAGTGGGCTGGGGTGAAGGGGGAGGAGGGGGGAGAACAAGGGAATCCGTGGCTGATATGTAAAATTAAATTAAATTAAAAAAAAAAGAAGGGAAAAAAAAAAGAGTTGCCTTTCTGGAAGGAGGGATAAGGAATCAATGATGGCCAGAAAAATCAAACAGCTGTAACTTATTCAGCGAACAACTGGCCCACTGAGATGAATGTGCCTTGCTCCTCATGTCCAGGGGTCAGCAGGGGTGCTGGTCCTATTCGGCACACAGTATGGCAGCACAGCAAAGGCCATGTGTACTATCTCTGTGGTCCTCAGAATTGACCCCGGGGAGCCAGGCACAGCAGCAATCAGGATGCCCACTTTGCAAATGTGGCAACAGGAGCAGGGTGTCCAATCAGCTGCTGTCAGGCTGCAGGCAGATGTGCAAAAGTGCCCTGAGCTCTTCCCACTCGTCCCAGGCCCTCTGACCCTTGGGATGCTCACCGCTCACCTTACAGACATTGGGGCAGAGATCTTTAAAAACACATTCTCTGTCTGAGCCCCAGATTTTCATCTACCACATGGGTAAAATGATCCCTACTGAAGAGCATTTGCTGTGAAGACCGACAGAAAAAAGTGGGGCGAGGGCTTGGTGCAGGCGCAGCGAGGATTTACTGCATGTTACGTTCCCTCACTCCTGCCTTGCAAAACTCCAAACCCAACCTGTGTGAGTCCCGAAAGCTACTTTGTAAATTTTGTTTGGTTGCTTTGTTTCTTCTTTTTGTAATCCTCAAAAGCACACTGCTGCCACTGATTTCAAAGGTCGGAGAACTTTAGCTAGGACATGAAAGAGATCCTGTGTTGAAGACTTGGAAAAGACCCAGCTGAACGCAGGGGCCTGATCTGGTCAGGGGAGGCTCTCAGAAGGCTCCCAAATCCAACAGCATCTGAGCTCTGCAGCCTGAGGCATTAATTTCACCACTGGCAAGATATTTGTTAATGTAAGAACCCAAAGATCTCTCTAATGGGTCAAGAACAGGATCAGGAAGCTGGCAAGAGTTTAAACCGGAGTGCTAACAGGGGCTTGATGGATTTCATGTGTCGCCATACATAATTAGATGCCTGGCTGGATGAACGGATAAACGGGCATTTGCAAGGAAGTTATGAAGGGGAGGGAAGGCGAGAGAGAGAGAGAGAGAGAGAGAGAGAGAGAGAGAGAGAGAGAGAG
>CABHPR010156011.1:12375-31251 GCA_902168415.1 Peromyscus melanophrys
CGAGGAGGGCGCTGACCCCTTCCCACGCACACGAGGAGGGCGCTGACTAATCCCCTTCCCATACACGCTGGCACTGTTTGGGGACCAGCAAGGCTAAGAAGAGTTGTGAAGTGTGTGAGTTTTCTTAAAAGGGAGTAATTCACAGTGGAAAGAAGACGGAGAAATAAAGTCAGCAGTGGGTTCTCGGGACAAAGGTGAAGGACCATGAAGACAGGATATGTTTCGGCACTGTAGAGCTGCCGCACTGACGAGGCCCAGGTGAGTTGGTTGTTATCATTGCTGTTTTATTATTATTATTATTATTATTATTATTATTATTATTATTATTACCACCACTACCACCACCATGACCAGTGTGCCACCCACAGTGGATCCACCATGAACCTGACTTTTCAGTGAATGGTGACATTATTGCCTATGTTTTCTATGGATAAAGTTCTCTACATGGGTGGATTCAGGTTGTGTGGGTCTTAGGGTTAAGACCAAAAATACAAAACAAAACAAAACTAGGTACAAAAGTAAATGTTCAAAGTAAAGGGAAAACATTCCCAAGCAGTTATTAGAGACAGAGATTTAGGATCTTCTGTGATCTTTTTCCTTACGCAGGCATCCATGTGAGTGAGGGGTATGCATGGCAACGCTTCCTCAGCTTCATGATAAATCCGTGCCAGGGGTTTACCTCAACAAGGCCTTCTGTTCTCTGTGAGAACCAGGATGGCAAGATGAAGTCCAGAAGAGAACAGCCTGCTGTGTCCCCAGAACCATCCCGCCTGGAGACACGGAAGTACTTCTAGTCTACCATGGCTCACTTCTGCCCCCTTCCTCATCCCGGCACCCAGTTATCCTTCCTGGATTGGGATGTGTGGTGGTTTGAATGAGAACTGTCCCCAGAGGCCTGGGTATGTGAATGCTTAGTCTTTGCTTGGAGGCACTATTTGGGGAGATTAGGGGTGTGGCCTTACTGGAGGAAGGATGTCACCAGAGGCAGGCTTTGATTGATAGTAGCCCACTGCTTCAAGTTTGTTTTCCCTGCTCCTGGCCTGAGCTCGATGATGTGATCTCTCAGCTTCCTGTTCTGGGTGCCATGCTTTCCACCACCATAGACTCTGGACCCACAAGCCGAAACCAACTCCTTCATCTAGAAGTTGCTTTTGTCGTGGGTATTTACCACAGCAACAGAAAAGTAACTAAGACGGGGTGCTTAATGGATCCTTTTTGCACAGGATGTGGGAAGAATACTTATCTCTACTATCCAGAGTATCTTTTTTTTCTGGTGTGAAGTTTTTGAGTATGAAATAATTTGTCATTATTTACAAAGATTGCAAGTAATTAAAAAATTACTTTTGTTGAACATGCTTTTAGAAACTATAATAATAAATAACCATTCTATGGACATTATTTTTCTGTGGAGTAAGTTTTTTGTTTCATATATTTGTTTCATATATTTGTAAGAAAATGAAATCCCATATTGAATGGCTAAACACCATGGCTGTCTACAGCAGGGAAATTAAATAAAGCAATATATGTGATGTTTTCTCTTACTACATTATTCTAAATAAACATGAACTATTATTATTACTGTTACGGCTGTTGGTACTTCTGTTTTGTTAGGGACACAAAAGTTAAATAGGTTTTTTAAGAATGCCTGCTGTTGCTACGAGGGCGTTGCTGAGACATGCAAATCTGAGTGTTACCTTACTTTGGGACATACTGGATGAAACTGCATGGGTGAAGAGAGCAACAGTTTAAAGAGAGTGCCTGAGATAGTCAGTGGGGCTTCTTGAGACATCTCTATACAAAACAGGTAGCAGGCATCTGCCTCTCCAAGCTCAAACCTTTGTCAGTGTGTAGGATGTGGTACCACCAAAAAAGGTTTAGTTCACCTCTGGCTCATGGCCAACCATCCCTTCTTCCCCTTTTGCAGGTCTGCTCTTGCCTGGTGTGCTGCACGGTTGTCAAACAAGACAGAAACCTGATGGATTTCCCATTCTGATTCAGCCACATTACTGCTGTACTATGCTTTAGTGGTGTTAGCTAAATATTTAATGGTATATTAAGAGAACATTTCTGTCTGTGTAATGTAAACATTGTTGGGTTGGCTGAAGGGTCATATCTTGATTAAGCTGAATGTCAGGAGCATCAACAATTCCTTCTTAGTATCCCAGAAACATGCCATCCATAAACACTCCACACTACACTGAAGCAGCCTGCCTCCTGTATACAGCTGCCATGTCCCCACAGGTCCACAGGGGAAGAGCTGGGCCAGTTACACGGTGTCTGGCTCTTCCGTACATCAGGCTAAATGCTTATAGTTTTAAAAATACAATGCTAACTGGAGAATTATCTTTCTGACCCTGTTTGTACAAATATTTATTCATTCTATAATGCACAACAGATCTTGATCATTTATTAAGCAAACGAAAGTTTTCAAATGTCATAATAACATGTCTATCTTGACTAGGCAGAACTAAAGACCACGGGTACATGTTGCAGACATGTGAATATTGCTTCAAACAGTAAAATTCTTTAAAATGATTCTCCAGCCACTCAAGATTAATCAGAAGGTGGTGGATGGACTCTACCTATGAATTTTATTTTGTTTGCACTTTATTTATTGAGGTAAGGTGTCACAGAGCTAGGTGGGCCTCAGGCTAGTCATGCAGGTGAGGATGCCCTTGAACTCCTGATCCTTTTGCCTACACTTCCTGCATTGGAATTACAGGTATGCACCACCATTACAGGTGTGGAATCCTGGGTGTTTTAATAGAACAGAAACATGTCTCCCCTTGGTACCTCCACATAATTCTGTGTCTCCACTGTATCTGCTGACTCCCTGGCCTGGTCTCCCTGTGCCAACACTGTCTTTGCTCATTTCCACGCCTCTCATTTCTTATCTTCCACTATCTTAAGGATTTAAACAGCTTACTTGTAATGTACTTCACTGTGTAACTCACCCTCTGACATGGGTTCTGCTAGTGTATTTATCACTGTGCTAGTTTTACTTCTGTTGCTGTGTGTGATTTTTAAAAAGCCAACAAAAAGCACCTTAGGAGATAAAGGGTTTGTTTGGCTTACAGTTTCAAATTACAGTCCACAGTGAGGGGAAGTCAAGGCTGGGACTCAGGCAGCTAGTCACATCCCATCTAGTCACAAGCACAGATAAACAAATGCTGCCAGTTTGCTCATGCCAGCTAGCTTGCTTCAGTTTTATGTAGTTTAGGACCCCCTGCTTAGGGAATAGTGTCACCCAGAGTGGGCTGTGTCTTCCTATATCAATGCACAATCAAGACAATCCCCTACAGATTAAGCCACAAGCTAACCTGATATAGACAATTTCTTACTAAGGCTCTCTCCCAAAGTGATTCTAGGATTGTTAAATTGATAGTTAAAATTAACCAGCATAATTACATTGTGGAAGAATCACAATAATCTAATTTTAGAGAATTTTCTTCAGCTCAAATTGTTCATGAACCATTTGTGCTCACTTCTCATTTGTGCCCCTGCTCTTTCACCCCAGTCCCAGGAAACAGCTAACCTTCTGTCTCTATAATATGTCTATTCTAGACATGTTATATAAACAGAGTCATAATGTGTGACTTCTTCTGCTCAGCACAGTGTATTCAAGATGCATCCCAGTTTTTTGCATATATAATTTCAATAGAGAGTAGACATGTTGGTGGTTTACATTCTTTGGCTCCAAGAATATTTCTGCCATGAACACCCAGGTATAAATTTTTGTATGGATGTTATTTTTCTTGAATCAGAATTACTAAATTATATAGAAACCTTCTGCATAATAATTTGAAGAATGGCCAGACTTCTTCAAAGCAGTAGCACATTCTGCATCCCAACCAGCAGCATGGGGAGCTTGGATTTCTCCATCCTTGCCAATACCTACTACAGATACCATGGGTATGAAGGGGTATCTTCATTGTGGTTTGATGTGCATTTCCTAGGTGACTAATAATAATGACTATTTTATTTGTATATCATCTATGGTAAAATTACTATTATATGTCTTAAGGAATTAAAAAATAACATTGTGAGCTGGGCATAGTGGCATATGCTTTTAATCCCAACATGCCAGAGGCAGAGGCAGGTGGAACTCTGTGAGTTCATATCAAGCCTGGTTGAGTTCTCGGACAGCCAGGACTACACAGATAGACTACATAGATAGATAGTCACAAAACAACAGCAGCAGCAACAACAACAAAAATAATATTTTGAGGGATGGAGATATGGTCCAGTGGATAGATAACATGTCAGGACAGCATAAGGACAGCTTGACAGGTGGATAGACAAGCTATGGGTTTGACTACTTCAATTTATGAGTGATGAAGGATGACAGTATCAACATCAGGATTCCACCTGACACACACATGTGAGAGACCTGAACACATACATACATGCACCCATACACATGGGAACATGATTTTACACACACACACACACACACACACACACACACACACACACACAGTTGTAATAATCTTTTGTGTGTTATATGCAAGATTCTAATATGATATGATAATAATTTGCAACTGTTTTGCCCATTTTGCAAACTTTCTTGTTATCATCTGTGATGTACTAACCCTTGTGATTTCAACAAAGTCCTTTTGTCTATTTTATTTTACTGCTGCTGCTTACACTTCTCGTTTCACATGTCAGAAGCCAATGTCTAAATGACGTGCATAAACTTTTACCTCTGTGCTTGCTAGCTGTTTTTTTGTTTCAGCTTCTGTAATTTGCTTTGCTATTTTGTGCATGGCATGAGGTAGGGATCCAATTTCTCTTGCTCTTTATGTGTTTATGGCATTCTAACATCATTCACTGGGAGGGTGATTTTTTTCTTACACACAAATGTTGGGGTTCAGTGGCTCTCACATTCATAATTCTTTCATAATGAGCCTCTGTGGCCATGACTGTCGAACTTGGGCTTCATGAACTTCATCTCTAGAAGCAAAGCCTGACTTTGTTCCAGTCATGGAGTACCAGCTTACCTTTGGCAGGAAGAGTCCCTCCAGGGAAGTAGCTGTCTGTCCTGCCCAACTCAGGACATGTGAGAAAGTCTGGAGAGGCTGCCTTCCAACACTCTGGAACTGACTACTTTGCATTTGTTGACATTTTGTTCTTTAATTATTTCAAATAACATGTATTTGCTTTATCTGATTGGATTATAATCTTCTTGAGGGTTTACAGCATCTTCATTTCCTTTTTGTGCCTGTTAATAAAACATGCACTCTCTCTAAGAAGCTGACGTTTCCAGTGTCTTCTCTTTGTGTTATTCAAGGAGGCTTTTCTGAGGTGTGCTGGTGTACACCTGTGATCGCAGCACATGGAAACAGAGGCAGGGGGATGAGAAATTAAAGGTCACCCTGGGTTTCTTAGTAGGCTGGAGACCAACTTGAGCTAACTGTGCCCCTGCCTCAAAAAAAAATTAATAAAAACTAATATGTAGGCTATTTTATAATCTATGAGCTGGTCTGTTTTCATTTTGGAGAACAGACAAGATTTACTTTGCTAAAGATCAAATTTGTGTTTCCTTGGGCTATTTATGCAACTTTTTTGAGCCCCAGTTTCTAACTGTAAAGTGATCTAATGCCTCTCCTGATCTTTTCTGGGTATTAAATAATATAACAGCTCTTGATTATTTTGTGAACAGTTGTACACAGTATCTGCCTGGGAAACTCCACACTTCTCCCACAGTCACTCTGAGCAATGGGAGTGTTTCTATTAGTTCTCAGTGTACCAATGATTCCAATGTGGTTTTGCTTCAGGGTACTAAAGTAGATTCTCATTAGCCTGTTTTGAATTAAATAGTTTTTCCCTGGGTTGCTAGCTTTCTTCTAATAAGTCTAAATGCACCCAGAAGTGTAAATTTTAAAAAGCACTAGTTTCTGCCACTCCTATGTCAAGCCACACATCTTACAAAAAAAAAAAAAATGAGTTTTATTAACTGCAGGAACCTCCTGGCTCTAGCCTCCTGAGCAGGAAGAGCTCAGACCCGCTCATTGTCTCCATCAAGAAGGAGCCTCCCCAGGAACCCAGAGAAAGCCTCCCCACTGAGAAGCTCCTCCATCAGGTTTAGGTTGATTTTTTTTTTAAGCTGAGTAAAGCTTCCTTAATTGGCTTTCCCCCACTGTTAGCAGAAGTTTTGGGTGGAGATGTATATCTGGAAATCTAATTACATACCTTAACTATAACCTGAGACGCTTCAAATTCACAGATGCACTTTGTCTGTCAAACAGGGAGACAGTTGGCAAACGCGCGCCATAAAGGTGGAGATTTAGGGCCTGCCTGCGTGAACTGTTACTGCTCTCCTCTGTTTATTACTTCACAGTTAATCAAGGAGAAAACTCCCAGGAGGTCCGTGTCTTTCTCCTTATATTCTACACAGTGAGGGGAGGGGGCAGAAGAAGACTTCTCTTTGTGTTTCTAATTGGAATAAGGTATTTGGTTCACAAATCCCTGAGTGAAGAACAACACAAAGCATTCTAACCAATTTCTGAAATTCCTTTCAAGTCCACAGAGCAGGTCATCATGCTGTTATATCTATGTGCACACAATCCCTTTGTACGGTAATTTCTCGGTAATTGCATGCATAGGCACATGTGATTAGTACAGATATTTAGAAACAGAACTGCTCAGCACCCACCAAACCCATATTTCTACACTAGCTTGGCACTTTACCACCATGGGCAATTATGTTGGAATTATTTTGTAATATCAGAGTTCTGATTGTGACTCAGAACATACTTCCTTTGCCAAGCATCAGAACCACAAAATATGAAATGTATTTAAGTCTCAAAATGACATAATTACCAACAACGAAGAAAAACACAAGTGGCTCCCACCCGATTCGCATTCATCACCACCAGGTATCATCCCTGAACTCAGGACAACTTCCAAGAAGACAGGCCCTCCAGGTTCAAGAGTGGCACTTAGTTGCCTTAAGCAGTTAAAGACGTAAGTTATAAATGATTCCGGATAGAGGAGTCACTAAGTCTGTAGATAAAAGGCCAACATGAATCACATCCTCAGCAGATCTGGCATTGGACAGAGTTTCCCTAGAAAGATACTTTTCACATCTCTGAGTTTTCTCTGAGAGATTTACTAATCTTTCGAGGTCCACAATGAGGAGAGTGAACAGCTCTGCCCCCCATCTCCCTCTGTTCATACCTTACAAGATTTTTATATGACATTATTTATTCATGGTGTGCATGGGGAGGTCAGAGGGCAACTGGCAGCAGTTGCTTCTCTCTTTATACTATGGTCCCAGGGGTGAGAATTAAGTTGTTAGGCTTGGTGCTGAATGCTTGTTCATATCCTTTATTACCATGGTATAAGTTGAACACAATCCAGTTTTAAAATAAAGAAATGACAGGAAACAAAATGAAAGAAATAGTAGATTAAGCCGGTAAAGATTTAAAAGTAAAAAATAATTGCTCAAAATCTTCAGGCTATGCAGCCTTTGGACTAAGAATCAAGTGTTTATGGGGAGGATGGTCTTAGAAATGGAAAGATGTTTTAACAAAATCTACTGAGGCATTACCTCAGTACTTGATACTAACAAGTGAAAAATAATCTATGATAAATTCTACAGATGTGTCAAAAGATACTTAAGAACTTTAACACTTATATTTAAAATATTAGTAAATTAGAAATCAAGAGAACTTTTAAGATTTGCAAATATTATTTACTATCTAAATAAACCTATTCTAAGCAAAATTATCAAAGTTAATAATAAAACTTAACAGCACTACCACGGGAGTCAGTTAACAAGGATGCTGGTTGTCACAGATCCTCTCAAGCCTTACTAGAAGGTCTTTAAATTCAGTAAGACAAAAACCCTACAGGCAGCAAAAACATTTTATAAAGTTTGTGTTTTATGATAAAGAAATTCAAAAAGTTGGGTATAGAAAGGATATACTGAGTCAGTGAGTTATCTCTGTGGGTAAGGGCACTTGCAGTAGAGCCTTAGAAACTAACTTCTGTCTTGAGGACCCTCATGGCAAAAAAAAAAAAAAAAAACAAAAAAAACAAAAAACAGACTCTTAGGCTGTCCTTTGACCTTCAGATGTGCTCTATAAAACACACACACACACACACACACACACACACACACACACACACGAGAGAGAGAGAGAGAGAGAGAGACAGAGAGAGACAGAGAGAGAGAGACAGAGAGAGAGAGACAGAGAGAGAGAGAGAGAGAGAGAGAGAACACACCACAATAGAGGTTATGTATGACAGACTCATAGCTAATGCCATACTGAATGCAGAAGGCTGAACTCGCTTCTCTGAGGGCACATACATGGCAAGGATGCCCACACTCAACACCTCACTGTTGTATTGGAAGTCACAGCCATCACAGTAAGTGAGCAGAAAACAAGAAAGTGCATCAAGTAGGAAAATAGAAGAATAAATAATCCTTAATTGAATGTGGCATGACTCTATATGTTAAAAAACGCTAATCTACCACTAACAAACTATTAAAATTGATAAGCTAAATAAGGTTTAGGGATACAAAATCGACATAAAATATAACTCTCTCTTTAAAATATAGAAAGAAAACAATAAAGAAACAATTGTATTCAGAATATCTCCAAACAAACAGAAACTCAAACCAGCAACAGGCACTACCAAAACAGTGCATGGAACAACCAACCAGCCAAACACCTAAGAACAAATTTTACCAAGAAAGTGAATAATCTCTACAATAAAAATTATAAAATAGTTGTTTTAGTTTCCTTTATGTTGCTCTGATAAATACCACGACCAAAAGCAATTTAGGGGAAGAAAGGGTTTATTTGGCTTACCATCCCAGGTCAAAGTCTATTACTGAAGGAATTCATGGGCAACAATTCAAGGCTGGAACTAAGGAAGAATGCTAAGTGCTGGCTCGCTCTCAGATTTTCTCAAAGGCTCGTTCTAACCAGTTTTCTTGTACAACTCAGGACAACTTGCACAGAAAATGGCATCAGCCACCATGGCCTATGCCCTCTTACCTCAAAGACAATCAAGACAATCCTTAATGTATACATCCACAGATCAACTCGAGCAACACATTACTCAATAGAAGCCCCCTTCCCCCTTTCAGGTGATTCTAGGCCATTGACTGACAGCTAACAGTATTAAAAGAAACTGAAAAAGACACACGTACATACAGATAGCCACACAAAATGGGAGGATATACTATGTTCATGGACTGGAAGAATTAAAATTGCTATAATGTTCATAATGCCCAAAGGAATCTAAATAGTCTATGCAATTCCTATCAAATTATCAATGGTCTTCTTCACAGATGTAGGAAAAAATCACTCGTGATGTTTTTGGAGCCACACACCACTCTTGAGCAAAGGAACAAACTAACACAAGAGAATATCTAACACTAAAGCGTACTTCAACATCAGCATGGTAGGAACATTAGAACACACAGAAGACAATATGGAGCAAAACAGACAATGCAGAACCAACCTACATATCTACAGCCAACCAACTAACCCCTCAGAAAGGCAGAAAGTTATTGGAGAAAGGAAAACTTCTGTCAACAAAGTGCTAGAAAAACTGAATATTCAGGTGCCGAGGAAATGAAATAAGTCTCTCTCTCTCACACCATATGCAAAATAAATCATCATTTGTATAATGCTCAAGCATAAGACCTAGAACTATGAAACAACTAAAAGAATACATAGGAAAATGCTTCATAACATTGGTTTGGGCAAAGTTATTTTGGATATGACTTCAAATGCAGAGGCCATGAAGGGAAAACAAATGTACAGATGGGATTACATCAAACCTCAAACCTTCCTCTCTGCATCAAAGGAGATGTTCAGATGGGAGAAGATACCTGCAACTTACCTGCCAAGGGATTAATCCCCAGAATATGTAATGAGCTCAAGCAATTCAACAACAAACACTTGAAATAATCCAATTAACAATGGGTAAACAGCCTGCACAAATACTTCACAGAAAAAGATATACCAGGGGCCCCTTTAGCAGATCAAGCTACTCAAGCTTATGAAGAGAGCCCAGTCCAGTCCCATGAAGGCTCCACAGCTGTCCGTCTAAAGTTCATGAGTTCCCACTGGTTTGGTTGTCCCCATCATGGTCTTGATGCTTCTTGCTCATAGAATCCCTCTTCTCTCTCTTTGACTGGGCTCCTGGAGCTCTGCCTGGTGCTGGGCTGTGGATCTCTACATCTGCTTCCATTAGTTACTGGATGAAGGCTCTATGGTGACAGTTAGGGTACGCACCAATCTGATTACCAAGGTAGATCAGTTCAGGCACCCTCTCAACTCTTGCTAGTAGTCTAAGCTGGGGTGATCCTTGTGGATTCCTGGGAACTTCCCTAGCACCCAGTTTCCCCTTGTCCCCATGATGTCTCCCTCTATCATGGTATCTCTTTCATTGTTCTCCCTCTCCATCCCTGTGTCCCTGTTCCAGCTCAACCATCCTGTTCCCTTATGTTCTCATCCCCCATCCCCTACCCTCCATTGATTGGGAGGTATCCCTGGTACATGAGCTGGCTTTATGGAGCCCACTACTTATGATGGAATACCTCCCACGGCCTTGATGCAGGAAGAGGGGGTTGGACCTGCCTCTACTGAATGTACCAGGCTCTGTTGACTCTCCATGGGAAGCCATACCTTGTTGGAAGAGGGAATAGGGAGTGGGAAGGCTGGAGGGGTGGGAGGAGGGAAGAGAAGGGGAATCTGTGGTTGGTATGTAAAATGAATAAAAAATTCCTTAATTAAAAAAAATGATACACAAATCTCCAACAGACATATAATGAAATACTCAACATAGCACTTATGCAAGAGATGCAAATACATTCTGCCATGAGACAACACACCATCTCACTTCAGAATTTCTATTATCAATAAATTTGAAAGGTTAACAAGTGCTTGCAAGGGTGTGGAGAAAGGGGGACTTTACACACTATCCATGGGAATGTAAACTGGTTTTGCATTACAGAAAACAGTGTGGAAGTGCCTCAGAAAAACGGTCCTTTAACCTCAATACTAGTTGTACATCCAAAGAGACTGAAATACTTCTAGTAAGGAGAATCTTTATTGAGCACTATTAATGGTCACCACGATGCAGAAACCACCTCAGAGTCCACTAACACATGAATGAACTAAGATACATATGTGTTGCATTTTTATATGGTGATATACACAATATATATTTATACTGAAAAAATATATACACACTCAATATAAAATGGTGAGATGCTATCATGGAATTTCAATGTCACAATATGGATGGAACTAGTGGATATATTAATATAGTGAGTAAAATGTGACACACAGAAAGAAGATAGGGCATGTTTTTATTTCTATATATAATATAGAAGCTGAAAACTTTGTCTTAAAGGAGAAGATGGCAGGCAGTATCTGGGTGTGTGGGAGGGACAAAGGACCATGGTCGGCAAACACTTGGGATAGAAGGAGTAACTTCCAATGCTCTATGGTGTAGCAGGATGGCTGTGGCTTAACAATAAGGAATTGCTTTGAATAGCCAGGAGAGAGGGCTTGAATACTTGCACAACAAAGATATGATAAATGTCTGAGGTTACAGATATGACAGGTATCCTGATCTAATCATTACACATTATACACATGTCACAGACTAATGGGTTGATAAATGTCACTATATTAAAATTCAATACTATTCATAAAGGAAAGTCCTAAATGATGTGAAAAATTCAGCAACCATCTGGGAAAACATATTTTCAACGCATGTGAACAATAAAGATTGTTATCCAGAATATATAAAGAACTTTATGATTCAATAAGAAAAACAATTCCCCATCCACTCATAAAGGCATGGGAGCATATTGATGGCTTTTAGGAACCGAGAGCTGACTGACCAACATGGCTGCTGAGAGATCCCCAGCCACCTCTGCTGTCTAGAACATATAAAAATATAAAATGAAATCAAAATTTATCATTTACACCAACCAAAACATTGACAAAATCCAGAGTATTATGCTTCCATCTATTAAGTATGGAGAGGCATCCTCTTGTTCATTGTCTCATTTATTTCCTTTATCTATTTTTACAGTTTGGGCCATACTGGTGCTAGGCAAATGCTTTACCACTGAGCTACATTCCCAGGTCTCTTTTGACTTTTAATTTTGAGATAGGGTTTCATTAAGTTGACTAAGCTAGTTTTGAACTCATCTCACTCTATAGCCAGGTCTCAGAGTTGTTATCCTCATGTCTTATCTTCCCAGAGGCTGGAATTACAGACCTGTATCACCAGGTCACACTCAGTCAGTGCTTTTGGAATTATCAACTATTTATCAACACACTCAAACAACTATTTTGCAAAATGCTATCTGCAAAGCCGAAAACAACGGAAGAAATCTATCTCCTGTGCACTGTGTTGTATCTTCATTAGGGATGAAGAGGTTTAGTGCAGCTTATACTTCCAGGTCCTAGTTCATCATTGTGGGAAAGCTAGTCATACCACATCCATACTCAAGAAGAGGGATAAATGCATGTATACATGCTCTACTTGCTCGACTGTGCTCAGCTCAATTTCCCTAATCTTATACAGTTCAGGACTCCACGCCTAGGGAATGGTGCCACCCACAATAGGCTGGGTCTTCCCATATCAAGTGTGGCAATCCCCCACAGGCATACTCATAGGCCAATCCAGTGTAGACATTCCCTCACTGAGACTCTCCTTCTACAAAGTTTATCAGCATGTATATCTTAGACCAAGAAACCCTCAAAGGCATGGCAAAAAATACGTAAAGAAAATAACTATATGAAACATTATTTGCAATAGAGAAATACTAAAATAAAAGTTATTATCAATTCAAACATGGAAGAATGAATGCACAGTGCTCATTTTTTGAAACATGACATGGAGACATGAACAACCATCATTAAACACAAGTAACAAAATACACTGAAAAGTTAAGATACTTTTTAGAATTTATATAACTGAGTGTTTTTATTAACATCTAAAATAAACATACAACTTAAAACATGTAAAACACAATGGATATTTTTATAGAAAGTCATCATATGAAAGTACATACACAGTAGAGCAATAGATTAGATATCAGAACAGTTGTTACTCTTAGAAAAAGAATGAGATGGAAACACAGAGCCAGGGAAAGGGACGGAGGGTTCTAGCATATTTGAAATGTTTGTTTCTTAAAATACAACATCAGTAGGCCACAGGAGCCAAGGATTTTATGGATTCAATGGAGCTGAAGGGTGGATATCGAAATGATCATTATTTTGTTTTATATAATCCTGAGATATTTGAGATCTTCTACAACACATGCAAAGGGGGTCTTATTCACTTTTGTTAGCCAGAATTCTGTTTTCTGAAGGCATTTTAGTTGTATGATAATTCCAGGGACAGTTTCTTCCTTTTCTACATCTAGAAATCAACCAATCGACAAATTAAGCAATGTTGAAGTATCTACCTCTCATTAAGATAAAGCTAGTATATTAGTTAGCATTGCATTACTATAACAAATACCTGAAGGAATTGACTTATAAAGAGAAAAGGTTCATTTCAGCTTATAGCTCTGGCATTTTTAGCTCAAGATGTTGTGGCTCCTTCACTTTCGGCCATTAGTAAGGATGACACACTTTGTCAAGAACGAACTGCGTATGTCATGAAGTAGGAAGCAGAGGGATGGGAAGGGGCTGGAGCCCCCAAACCCCTACAAGGGCACGCTATTCATGGTCTAAGGACTTTCCTGTTGGCATTACATCTTATGGGTCCATCGCACCTTTTTGTACCACTAACCCGAGGAATAATCTTTTAAGACATGGACCTTCACAGGGCACTCACACACCATAGCACATAGGTTCCGGGGTGGGAGAGGCATGCTCTCAGGCAGACACTGGGATTGGGCTGTCCAGAGGGTATTTAAATCCCTTGTCCTATGTCCTCTTTACTAAGGAGGCTGCAAAGCTAATTAGGGCTTTTCAAACACCTTCAACACAACAGTCAAGGACGGGCTAAGTGAGACATTGCCGAGTCACAGTGCCCGAGACACCACTGGGCCACGGTGTCTACGCTGGAAGTTTTGGTCATGTGAATTGATGTCTACCATCCTGAGACACTACCATCCTGAACAAGTGCACAGGCAGGAAGCAGATCCTGAACTCTCCGTAATGGTGAGAATGTGCAGTTAATGGTCTCTAAACAGTGCTCACTTGGTGAATGCAGGAAGGCTATGGTTCATCTGCTTAGATACCATGGCTAATCTGAAAGTGGAGCCTCCTTTCAGTTCCCAGGAACAGCCTCCTGCACCCACACCCAGTCACTGGCCAGGGTTGGGTGTGGTGGTAAATTTGTGTCTTTCTCTCTTTGACATAAAGTAAATTGCACTGATGGGATTTAACCGGAGCGTAGCCAAGCGTGTCCCAGCCAATCCTGGACTGAAAAGGTTTCTATTTAGTTCTCTGTGGTCTGAATGGGAAGGGGCAACCTCGCCATGGAAGAGTCTGACTTGAACAACACAACACAAATCCAGTCCCTTTAATCCCATCTTTACTGGGCTCCAAGCAAAGAGCTGGCTGATGTTTTAATGTGTGTGTGCTTGGTAGGCTTCCCAGATTCTGTCTTTTGGCAAATGGAGGTGATTTTATAAAATCCTGTTTACCAAGCACCTGGATAGGCGGGGTGCCAGGTCAGGCAAGCAGCCCATGCCTTGGAAGAAGGAGTCCACTTCCACCTGAAAAAAAAAATCTTCATTTTTGAGTAGTCTGCAAGTTCCCACTTGGCTGTTTTAAAACGGACGTGGCTATTTGTTACCAGTCTCCTTTCTCTTCCCGTTAGCTCCCTGCAGCTAACTTGTAGTGCTCATCCTGTTGTTTGGCTCCTGGCTTTATCTTCATTGGTATCACTATGATCTGCACTTCCTCCAGACTGCAGGAGCCTCACTAGTCATGAAGCTGGGGACAGAGCACGGGTGACAGGTGGCGCTTGACAAGGATGGCCATAGAGGAGTCATTATTGTGTGTCCTTCTGCCCAGGCAGCCTCGCTGTGTGCTTGTCTTGAATCCTTCCAGTCTGTGTGACTGGCCTGGATTTAATTTACAGATCGTGGGGCCCCCTGGGCCTACTCTGGCATCCATATAAGCGAGAGTCTGCATCCCAGAGAAGCAGTGCTTGGATTCTCTTCCCGCAGGTGTATTCTCTGCCTGGCCTCTTTCAAATGTTCACGGAGTTATTATATCCTGTCCCTATGCTTCAAATCTCAAAGGTCATTTCCATGGTACTTCTGCCCAAGCTGCTTACAGTTATTTCCAAATTGGAATCATGCTTGAACTCCAAAAGCCAGCAGCTTCTTCCTTGTTCCACCCAGGTCACAGAGAAGAACACTTAACTAGCAGGAGCACGTGCATGTAGCTTCTTGATTCCCTCTGCATAGCAATCCCACCACCAGCCTCATCACTCAGACATGTCTTACTTTACTAGGGGTCTTCAGCCAATTGTAAATCCATATATTCAATCTTTTAAACACTTCTTGAGTATTACATCAGGTCCTGTATGGGCTCCAGTCATTTAAGACACAGCGAATGCTTTCCCCAAGTTCTCTTGCTGACGAAGATGTGAGGTCTTCCATTATTCCATATTAATAAACAGGCACTACCACTGTCAGGTACTGGGGTTGCTAGAGCAAGGGTATAGTCCCAGACTTCAAGACTGAATGTCTCCTGTGGCAGATCATGAGCGGTGATTAAAATACAACATAGAAAAATAGTAAATGGGGCTGTGGTAGTTCAGATTCATGTAGAAACCATGCAAGTGCCAACATGGCTACCTGCCTACAATCCCAGCCTCAGAAGATTCCCCAGAGCAAGCTGGCTAGCAAATAGCAAAAACAGTCACATTGGAGCTCAGGGTTTTATTGAGAGACCTGCCTCAATAAATAATGTGGCCGAGTAATCTAATTCGAGAGTGATTCCTGACATCACATCGGGTCTCCACATGACCACATGCATACAAAAATGAAAAAAAAAAAGAAAGAAAGAAAAAAATTAAATGGAAACCACAGATATTGAGATTTCAACTTCAGGTTTTCCTATCTGCAAAATGGTGCTGATTTCCAACTTATAGTTATGGTTTGTGCGGGCTAAGACCAAAGTTCATGCTACAAAATGCTAATAATATTGTTACTAGTCACAGCTGCAAGTGTAATAATGTGATTATTATCATCGTCATTATTACTATTTGGCATTATGATCTCATCACCCATACTGATGCTGATTGACGGGCTCTGTCTTGGACAGTGATGCAGAATTCAGAAACTTGTACCAGTACAGTAGATAAGAAAGTCAGATTTTGCCAACCCTAGGATGGGCAGGAACATCTCCTGATGTTGCTTCACAAAGTGACTAGGCTATGCTGTGCAAATGGTCATCTGACTCAGAGAGGTAACTGATTGTAGGATAGCAGGGGTCTGATGTCCTGCAGAGGAGCTATGGAAAGCTGAGACTTCTCATCAATTCAGAAACTGCAGGTATATCTTAAGCTTAGAGTCTGAGTGGGTTTAGGCAAGATTTTCTGTTTCTCAAAGGAGGTCATCCCTGCCTAAGGTGTTTAGAGAAACACCAGGGTCTGCAGCCAAATAAAGACACCAGAGAAAGGGCTTCATGTCCTTAACTTAAAGGAATGATACCATGTTCTTTCCGGTTTGTAGTCCCTTCACACGTGTTTAGCAGGTCCACTGTAGATCGGACTTCAAATGTCACAAGTTCCACAGTGTTTATACCCATCAAAACTTACCTCCGCCCGTGGTTTTAAAAACTACTGATTATGTATACATATGTATACTGATTATGTAGACAAGCACAGCTACATGTATGTCCACTGCTCCAAGCTTCTGATAACACACATCCTCCTGCCTTAGGCCTCTCAGTCACATATTTTAACGGCATTGATCTGGCCCCAAATAGAAGAATCATCTTTAATAAGCTTCTCTCCTCACTCCCCTCATCTAGGGTGAGTTCAGAAATACAAGCTGCAAAACAGGCTTCAATTTCAACTGGTTTGTAGTGGTGGGGAACACCTGTCATATCTAGGTCATCCATGTCACATGCCAATGCTCCCACCCCTTCCATGCTTTCGTCCCTCCAAGCCACTCCTCAGGAGCATCCAGAAAACCTTTCAAAGCACCAATCCCGCTTAGAATTGTTTAATGACACTCTATTACTCTTACAATGACATTCAAAGTCCTCATGGTGGCCTGCAGGGAGCGGCACAGGCTCGGGCTCATTAAATGCAAGCACCGATTTCAGAAGAGATGATTTCCCTAACAGTCTTTGGCCCTCTAAAATTAACATGTCAAGTACTTATGGAGAGTCATGTTTATCAGAGCACCTACTACAGTGTGGAACGAACACACACACACACACACACACACACACACACACACGCTGACACACAGAGGATCAGTTAATAAGTAACTGGCTGATACTCTCCGCCCTTCTAGCTTTGTTTCATCACATTCTGCAAGCGTACAGACAGATACACTCAATAAACAGTGAATGACAGAGATGCACACATGTACATAGCTTTACCAACCTTTGTAAGACACTAATTAAGTGAATTTTCATTTTCTGATCTCTGAAACTCAAAGGTCTGAGAATGACTCCTTCATATTTGCAAAACATAAATCAGCGTATGCCTCAAGGTGTGACCAGGAGGGGCAGGGTTATGCAAATGACCTTTCAGGGATAGCCAATGGTGGGCTGCTTCTCTGCTCCCTGGGATGGAGCAGTTTCTTTGGTCTACCCCTAGCTCCGGAGATTATGGAGCCCCAGACTCTAGTGACAGCTCTAGAACCCTTAAGTGAATGACAGACAAGCAAAACAATAGAGCTACACAGTGTCCACCTCAAGTTTAAGCTTTGCATTCTGGGAGAACTTAGTTGCACGTTGGTGTCTGACTTGATACTAAGCTACAGAGAGAAAAATTATTAGAAGTAAAACTGAGCCCATGGTCCAGTGGGCTCTGTGGTTCCCAAGTTCATCACAGTGGGGTATCGATTAGAAAAACGGGCTAAGCCAGCCCATCAGACTCTCGTCCTCAGCAGCACCTTGCATCACAGCACTTGGATTATTACATCAAACCGTTCGTTGAGGGCCAGCTGTTCCTGCTCCTGGCCTTCCCTAAGTGAGTGGCCGTCTAAAACAGACACTCCTGTCTAAAGACAATGCAGCCAGACTCCACTGGAGGCTTCCCCAGTTGTTGAGTGTTCTCCACAGATCTGAAACCGCTGGTCATCTCTGTCACAATCACACACAAATGGGGCATGTGCTATCTGTGTTGTGACTAAAAACGCAAAAGAACTTTTGAATTCATTATCTACTTTTCTAGGGATGAGTTCTGTAGAGCATCAAGCTGACTATCAGCATTTGGCAAATGGAGGCATTCCAGACAGGCCCGTGGAGAAGAACATAGGCAGATCACGATGGAAGCAGTGGAAAGAAGGGAGGGGCAAGGCCCAGATGGTGACATTTCCTGTCAGACAGCAGGGCCTCTCATAGCAGCACTGGTAAGTGCAACTGCAGCCCTCTAATTGGATTGTGGCATTCCATTAACATCGAGGACCACTATCCCCAATGAGTGTCTTCACAATGAGCAAACAGGAGGTGGCTTATCACCACACCTCTCATGCATAACCTGCCTATCTATTAAATGGATATTATGGGGAAAAATTAATTGTATTCCTATGGTTATCACTGAGTATGAGCACACTCAGTTCTTAGGGACATGATTATGCTAAGTGGCTGATCATTTCAACTGACTACTGACAGTAGATATCAGCCATTGGAGAAAATGTGTGTGTGTGTGTGTGTGTGTGTGTGTGTGTGTGTGTGTGTGTGT
>CABHPR010156011.1:41234-52468 GCA_902168415.1 Peromyscus melanophrys
TGTGTGTGTGTGTGTGTGTGTGTGTGTGTGTGTGTGTGTGATAATAATTAATGAAAAAGGAGGCCATGAATTTGAAAGAGATCAATGATGGATATATAGGATAGACAGGTGCTCCCGCTGTCTCCAGTTCTCAGAGAAGTGACCTGACCCTGCCCAGTGTCATATCACCAGTGGTGGGGCCAGAGTGTAGAACCTGGGAGCCTGAGCTAGACTTCATGTCCAGGCATGAATGCCTCCCATCATCCTCTACCAGAAGAGTGAGAAAGTCATATTTTGACTGTGGATCTTTTCTTAGATACACTGAAAACTCCACAAGATTAGTAATTGTGTCTGCCTTACTCACACTGGTATAAATAGGCTACACGAGGGCCTGCATGGCCAGTCAGGGAAGAGTGGAGATGATTAGGATCAGGCTAGACTTTCACTTAAGTGTCTGAACATCATTCAAATAACAGTGCTGCTGCAGAGGAATATGCACATCCATTTCCTGAAATATGCGAAAGATGCATAATGTTCAGGTGCCTAATAACTCGGCTGCTAGGTAATCACTCCTGGCACCTAGGTAGCACTTCCCTCTCTAAAACATTTCAGAATATGTTACTTCATTAATCCCTACCGTGTCCATGTTAGAAGCAGAAGGGGCCTGCCCCTGCCTCTGATCAAAATACTTGGTGGAAAAAAGAGAAATAAAGAACTGCATAACCGAGTAAGGGGAGACCAGCAGCCAGGAAACACAGTGAGCTGGAGGTGGCGAGTCTGAGGGAAACAGCCCCCAAGTTTGTGGGAGCTTGCCCTTGAAGCAAACTTCAATACGCAAGAGCTGTATGATATGAATTATTCACTTCCGCTTGGTTAAACTGTAAGAAAGCAGCAATCATACAGCATCTTCAGCATCAAATGTCCGTTCTCCAATCACTTGGTCCTCCCTAAGATCATGTCCACTGATTAAGAAATGCTCAGAGTTATGCATCTTAATGACACTTTTATGCTTACATTCCAACTCCTGTTTTCTATCCCAGGCTAAAAACATAGCATTATATTAGTATCTAGCATAGTTATCATGTCTAGTTACAGATTCTTTATGTTTCCTTGTCATTTGAGGGCGTTACCACTCATCAAATGACATAAAAACTGGACCTTAGATTGACATGCAGGGCACATGTCTGCTTAGTAAAGAATCATCTTTTGCTCACACCAGCCCTTGTTGCTTACTCAGGAACTGGAGAATAAAGAGGAAGCCCTGCAGGACACCAGTGACGCAGGACACCAGTGATGCAGGACACCAGTGACGAAGGACACCAGTGATGCAGGACACCAGTGACGCAGGACACCAGTGACGCAGGACACCAGTGATGCAGGACACCAGTGACGCAGGACACCAGTGACGCAGGACACCAGTAATGCAGGACACCAGTGACGAAGGACACCAGTGACGCAGGACACCAGTGACGCAGGACACCAGTGATGCAGGACACCAGTGATGCAGGACACCAGTGATGCAGGACACCAGTGACACAGGACACCAGTGATAGGATGAGGAAGACTTTGGTTCAAACTAACTGACATTCCTCCTCACCTGAGAGGAGCTCAGTCTCTCCTAGTCTGTTTCCACTGGGAGCAGAGGCTGTCAAACCTACCTCAGTAAGTTTTATGAGATTAACTAATAACCACAGGCTCAGGGCAACTCGAGACATACAGTAAATGCTCAGAAAGCAAACATTATTAACTGTCTCTGGGCATCTTTGATATTCTCACTTTCAATTCTAAGGTATGATATTGAAACTACCTTAAAATGATAAACCCTCGGATTCTAGATGGTTGCCTGTGAAAAAGGAATACACCTCAGTCTGTGCTAATACACAATGATTGTTGTCCAGCCAGTGTAAAGCCAGAAATGCTCTCAACCACACAAGAGGTCAGGTGCTTGTCAGGGGTCAGTGGAATGATACACAGCATGTGTCATCCTGGGCAAGGTCAGGGTGGGGCAGCTGCTCTGTCTACGAAGAGTCTACATAATATTTATTTTTTTGCTTGTGCCTTCTCACTGTTCTTGGGGTGGTATGCTGCTTCCTTTAAATGCCTTGGAAATCCTAGCAACTAAATAATCAGCTTCGCCACTCGTGAGTGCTGCCTGCACACATGTAAGACTCTTGAGGTTGCTGATGCTAGTCTTGGCCCATTTCCATAAATATATTATTAAGCAGGAAGAGTGATTTTTTTAACTGTCTTTCCCTCTCCTCAACCATCTAAAAAGATGGTCTGTGATAACAGAGACTGGACAACGTCTATGACTGCCTATCAGCGCTGGACATTGTAAGGATGTTAGAAGCTGATGGGCTGCTACCAAGTTATCTGGTTAATTGGTCATGCTTTAAAATGTATTTTGTTTGTGTGTTTGTTAGAATTAGTCACAAAAATGGAAAACACAGACAGCAACATTGAGTTCCCAGTGCTCAGGAGGAATGAGCTCTGACTTCACAGACACAATTACAACTGCCAGGAGAGAACATTTCTCCAAAACTATTTAATCTCAGAAATGGGCAATAAGCTTGTCAGCCTCGTGGGCATTTCAACCTTGATGTAATACAGCAAATCTTCTTAGGACCAGACACCATTAGATCCTTCAAGTGTCCATTCCCACACAATAAAAGTATTTTAAGGCTCTGAGCATAAAGCAAGCATTGTGTGTGCAATATATGCTTCTCTTTGTCACCAATGCAAAACTGGGGATGTGAGGAGGGGAAGAGCCTGAGATGAGGAGATTCATCTCGAATGCACTTCAGATGCTATTTCTAAGCTGAGCACTTGTCTTCCAGAACATCCAGTAAATTCTCAAGAGCATGAGCTCTGCAGTTGCGTTGCATCTTCCTCTCTGCCCAGTCTCTTGTTCTATGAATTCATGGTCATGAGAAGTATTAAGAGTGGAATCAGAGGTCAGGAAATTTGCTGAAACTAGCCTTTCCCTTCTTTTCTTTCTTTCTTTCTTTCTTTCCTTTTTCCTTCTATTATGTCTATTAATGAGAACAACCTCATAAACAATAAAGTTTAATTAGGAATTAAAGTGTCTGCACCAATTAAATATGAAGGAAGTATTAAAAAACACAGCAGGGAGGATAATATTTCAAAGCATTTAAATTGCAAATGATGGCATTGATGGAACTTTCAAAGGAGATGTTGTATTTGGGAATCAAAAGAAAGAGCTATAAAGTGAAGTATTGACTCCATGGCATTTATAGACAAATAAATATTTAGGATGGATCAATTTGCAGCCATGAACAGATGCTTCAGGAAATATAAAAGCTAATGAGAGCTGTCCTTAATTTCTACCTCACTGAGTCCAGGAGAAAAAGAAAATAAAAGCCAACTTAAAGGATCCTGGAGTAATGACATGACTCATTAGTGTTCAGGCCACTTCAAATTAAAGGACTCATCTTCAGTCACCGAGAGAAGACAATTATTAATGAGCCTCATGCATGAATATTTGGGAAGACGTGCAGCTCATTTTTTTTAAACATAAAACTATCTGAAGCTCTAACCATAGAGGTTCGATGCATTTTTGGACCAGAATCTAAAGAACATTCACTCCACTTTGGTTGTGTGATCACTGCTTGATGAACAGGGCTGGGGATGGGAGCTGCATGATCCCCATCCACTAATGTAGCAGAGCCATGAACCACGTGGTGAGCATTAGCAGAGAGAGAAAAGACTGCCCCTTCAGAGAGTCGGGAGAAGAGACTGCCCCTTTAGAGAGGCAGGCGCTGGGAGGGAGAGGGGGGTCTCTGTTCCACCCAGGGAGTGGAAACATGGGGATGGCGTATTCAGAAGCCAACCCAAAGGAAAGAATAGTCACGATCTTCAGTCGCTCGGAAGCATATTCTGGGACTCTGCTTGCTCCATCAACCACCTTCACAACTGGGATGACCAGAGAGATGAGTTCAAATGAAGCTTTGATGATAAAAGTTTAGTGTTTGGTGGAACTGTGCTGAATGAATTATCTTTGTCCTTTCAAACAAGTTAGATAAATAACTGTCAACTGAAAAATGTGAAGAAGCGAAAGAACCAAAGAAAAGTCTAGAATGTGAGGATTAAAGGGGCTGGGAAGTTTGTAGATAATGGTGGTCCTTTGAGTTAATTTTCTATTTTTGAAAGAGTCTTACTCTGGATAGCTCAGGATGGCCTAGAATTTACTATGTAATCCAGGCTTGCCTAGAACTTGTGCTAATCCTCCTGCTTCAACCCCCCAAGAGCTGAGATTACACACATGAGCCTCCACATTTGGCAGTAGTGATGTTCTTGTAACAGCTATGAAAAAGATATCACGTTGAGATTCTCCCTCATGGTTAGAATGCTGCCAAAGCAGTGGCCATTTGCTCTCCGGTCCCTGGGATGACACCGAGCCAGAATTCACTTCTAAATTAGGAAGAGAGGTGCAGAGGCTGACCACCTGGAACTGCTCTTTCGCAGCGAGGAACAATGGCAATTTAGTTCCTCATACATCATCTCTCTTCTGGTTCTGTGTTTGATGTGCAGACCAGAGGCAGAGCATTTTCCCTTAATAATCCTTTGCCTTGCCAGGATGGTCCTCTGACCTTGCTTTATTTATTTACTTTGCAAATTTAACCTCAAAGCCAGTGTCCATAGATGCCTCTGCATCAAGTTGCTGGTCTGTGCATCTCAAGTTTGCCTTCCTCCTGTTTTGGTCAACTAGCATTTTAGAGGGTTAACTTTTCCTGAAACTAGAATAGACTGTAACTTAAATGGCTATTTATTTTCTTTTTGGCATCTTGTTTATGACTAAAACTGTGCTGATAGTTCCATAATGAGAGCAGATTATGTTGAAACGGGAACATATTTTTGAAGGGTAAGGCTTCTATGTGGTTGGTACATGTGGTCAGAAGGTTTCTCCGGTCTTGCCAGGCCCCCCGCAGTCCCATGGCCCACTTATAAAATAATCACCTAGAAGCTTATATTAATTATAACTTGGCCATTAGCTCAGGCTTATTACTGACTAGCTCTTACACTTAAATTAACCCATAATTCTTATTTATGTTTAGCCATGTGGCTTGGTACCTTTTCTCAGTTCTGCCTTCACATCTTGCTTCCTCTGTGTCTGGCTGGTGACTCCTGACTCAGCCCTTCCTCTTCCCAGAAATCTGCTCTTCTGCTCACCCCGCCTATACTTCCTGCCTGGCTACTGGCCAATCAGCATTTTATTTATCAGTCAATCAAAGCAACACATATTCATAGCGTACAGAAAGACATTCCACAGCAGGTACATTTTATTTCAATTTCTCTTTTTAGTGGAAGGTTTTTTTCTTTTCTATGGTAGGAAACAAAGGAGGGCACAGATATCCATGAATGTCTCCTGAACAACTACAAAGTCTGCAGGGGCCCCATGATTAAAGTATTTCATCTTTAAAAAAATTTTCTTTGGGAATTCCAGAAGTAAGAGAAAAATATTTTTATTATTGTTTAAGTTTTGTTAGAGGCACAGAATATACCAGATTCTGTAATGAAATAAAATGTCTGTATCTCTCTGCGGTTATACATCGTACTTTGCATTGTTAAAAGCAATACTGTTTATCACACAGAAGATGCCAATCAGCCTAGGAATGGCCATAGATACCTGTAGCACCTGCACCTGAGAGGTCAAGACAGGATGATGCAAATTCAAGGATAGTCTTCTCAACACATCTGAGTATAGAATGAGCCACATGACGAGACCTTATCTCATGAAAACAAGACAAAACATCAACAAAAGAAGAGTGACAATAGTTAGGTTGTTGACCATGACATTAACATAATTTATTTCATAACTATGTAATAAGTAAATGGTGTGCAATTACCCATGCTAAGCATGAACATGAATGAAACATCTTTAACCTGAAGAAATGCACAATGTCATAGTGGGAACAGATAATCAGACTCCATAATATAAGGCAAAGAGGCCCAAGTGCCAGCTTAGAACAGTTTACTGAAGGCACATACACCTGTCTCCCCTCTCATATTACTACTGATATAACCTAACAAACTATTAAAACAGAGAGAGAGAGAGAGAGAGAGAGAGAGAGAGAGAGAGAGAGAGAGAGCACATGGGAGCACACAACATGGGGACTTCTCATCCTAGCATCAGCAGGAGCTTGGGGAAGACTCACAGGATGAGAATGGATTGGCAGATCTGTTTGTTCCATGAAGATCAAAGTGATTTTCAACAGGCCAATTTACCTGCTGAGAAGAATTTTAAAAAGAAAAGACAAGGAGGTCAACTGTTTTGAGGAACACAATGAGAAGCCAAAGAAATAAGGGTGTGAACCTTACATGCTAGGAAGCTCTTGAATGAAAACCTAATGATCTTCAGGGGCATTTCCTGTCTTTGGTCTGTGGCCTCAGGCTGATACTTGGCAGGAGCAGGCAGGGAAATCAGCCATCCCTACAAACTACTGGAGGGAGAAGAGATACTTTGGTACCTTAATGTAAGAGTCACAAAATCCAGTCCCTGAGGGGAAGAGGACATCTCTGATTCACCCCTCAATGTCTTTACCAAGTTGTAAAGTGCCCATGGCAGAACAGACGATGTGAACCCTGAACTATGGGAAGAGTACACATTTGCAATTGTAAAAGTTTGGTCTGTCTGTCTGTCTGTCTTCCCAGACAGGGATTTCTGTCTAACATCCCCTGGCTGTCCTGGAACTCACTCTGACCAGGCTGGCCTTGAACTCACAGAGATCCACCTGCCTCTGCCTCCTGAGTGCTAGGATTAAAGGCGTGCGCCACCACCTCCTGGCCAATGCTTGCACTTTTTTAGGCCTAAGAAAACAAAGCTTCTCTGTGAATGTTAGTGAGGAAGTCAAGTAGTGCAGGGATCCGAGCTGCAAAACCAGAACTAGGAGGAGCCATAGCCAAAACTCCATGTAGTCAAAATCAGCTTGTTCCTGCTTGAATCAAGCCCTTTACCCTATCTGTGCAGCAGGGAAAAGGCATTCCTTTGCTAGTGAGAGGTGCAGCAGGTGGAGCCTGTTCAATACTGCAGTCACTCTACACCTACGAAATCATTTTAGGCATGGGAAGAGAGAAGACCGTATGCTGGAAAACCAAGAGGAATGCATGGGAATAGAAACAGATTCACGGTGATACTGACACTGAGATGCGGACCGTAAGACACCTGCTTACTACAGACAAAGGAGGAACAGGAGAGAACAGAATGAAATGTGGATAGTCTTATCAGACAACGAAAATCAGAAGCAGTTATTATCTAATTTATGTATCTGTCTTTCTCTCTAGTTGAACAGACACTTGAAGTTTGGATGGTTTTGTTTAACAATAGAGTTTCATATTTCAAGTCAGGCAGTTGGGAAAAGAATATGTATAGAGGGTTTGTTAGATTCTGTGAGAATATTCTAAAACACACGAGGACCAACAAAACAGATTCCAGTCCTTACTGTCTGTGGTTTCAGATGTTTCATTAGGTATCAGACATTGATCATACATTGACACACATTTGATGGGCATGGAGTCAGAGCAAGAGATGAGTATTTTCTAATTGCATGCTTACAACATTAAAAAGGCATCATGTAGTAACTGAGCAGAGAAAACAGGTGAAACTACACTAGTACCAGCAAAAACGTCCACAAGGCAAAACATGGCTAGGAATATCAGTGACTAATACCAGAATACCGCGGAGTAGGCCAACTCTCAAGTACACAATCAAATGAAACTTAGCAGGACTCTGGAATTATTAAATCATGAAAATAAAAATAAATGACTTTTGTCAACACACACACACACACACACACACACACACACACACACACACAAAGCCACAACTAATAAGATCAGAAATAGTAGCAAAGGCTAGCCATATAGTGTAGCGTGGGTTATTGGATATGTAAACTTTATTATTGCCTGTGTGTATCATGTGTGAGCGATGGTATATTTGTATGTTGTGCCAACCTCTGCTCTTAGAGGGACTGACTCAAATATATAATTCCAGAATGATGCTGTAAAATATGGCTTTTTAAGGTTGGAATTCTTGGAAGTTCTTCTGACAAATTCTGGTCTCCAGCACCCAGAAGTGAGGCTGTGGACTCTCCTCCAAAGGGAGATGTTTCTAGGCGTGTGTCTCTCTTCTTCTCTTCCTCATCCAGGAAGCAAAGGTTCTAGTTATTGGAGGTTTTATTTGCTGCTAGTTCAATAGGGTCAAGTTTGGGTCCTAGCACTCATGTCTGGTAGCTCACAACTGTTTGACTCTGGCATCCATGTGCACCTGCACACATGTGCACACAAATACAATAAACCTTTTAAAGCCATAAAAGCAAAGAAACCAAAACAAGAACAAACTAAAGATAAACCTGCTGGTCATTTCAACAAAACACAGGAAGAGCCAGGGAGGAAGAGGGTATCGAAAGAGTGTGAGGGGCCTAGTTCACAAGAACGGTGGAAGATGGCACTTCATTTCAACATGGGGTTGGAAACTGCGTTCAAACATACACTGCATGAAAAAATGCAGGTATAATTACCAAAGGAGAGACGAAGGGCAAAAGGAACCCACTGAAAGCAACAATCCACAAGAGGAGAAGAATTAGAATGATAGTAAATATTTTATTTATCAGAATGATGTGAATTAAACAAAATAGCTCATTAGGAATAGAAGCCAAACAGAGCACAGGAGACAGGTCCACATTCGTGCTCTTCACTGAGGTCAAAGCCACACAATGCTGCTGCAGAATAGTGATTATGATGATTTGGCATTAAGAGTGACCCTGCTAATCATTGATAGTGGACTTCGGACGAAGATGAGGAGGAGGACACACATCTACAGTGATCTCCCTGAATCTGCAGCGGATTTCTTCCAGAACACCCCAGAGGTGGAAATCTGAGGATGCTCAAAACCCTTATGCCAAATGACAGTGTTCGCATAAAACCCATGCATGTTCTTTCATAGACTGTAAATCATTGCTAGATTACACACGACGTAGCGCAGGGAGAGGCTATGCAATGGTTGTATACTGTATATTTCAGGGATGATGACAGGTTGAGGAGGTCTGAACCTAGTTCTCATCCCCATCTCTTCTCGGTTCACTTCCCTGCTTGGTATCTGCAGAGACCCCCCCCCCACTTCAGTAATGCACATTATTTAATACTTAAAATTACATGAGACGAAAATAATTTACTTATTTATAAAAATTCAAAGAACACTTACAAAAACTGAATAAAAATCGCCGAAAGAATTAGATATAATTTAAAACAAATTAAAGCCTGTAATTTCTAATGAATGGTGAAAAAGAAAAAAAATCTGTGTTCTCTTTCCCCAAAACCAAATTACAAAATGAAAGCATCAATTGTAAGTTAAAAATACATTTTCATAGGTCTAGACTTGCCATGTTACTGCCCACAGTGTCAGTTGGAGGCCCTGTGTTGAAGGTGGTGTTCCGAGTGTGTAGTATGATTGGTTGACAAGGACACCTCTAGGCAGGAAGGCCTGGAGAAGGAAATCGGACCCCTGTGGATGTGATCTTGAAGGAGCTGCAGGCTGCTCTTCTCCCTGATCTGTGGATGTGATCTTGAAGGAGCTGTGGGCCACTCTTCTCCCTGACCTGTGGATGTGATCTTGAAGGAGCTGCGGGCCACTCTTCTCCCTGATCTGCTGCCGACTTGCATGTTTGCCCACCATGTGCTCCTGCCCTGATGTACTTCCATGAAACAGCAGCCTGACACAGCAGCCCTGGCAGGAAGGAAACCTCATTACCATTAACAAAGGGACAGCGGTTATTGTTAACTTGAGAGGACCCAGAATCACCAGGGAGACATCTCTGGCCTTGCCTCTGAAGGAGTGTCTGTAGTTGGTTAGCGGAGATGGGAAGACCCCCACTTACTGTGAACAGCACCCCATGGACTGGGCCCAGACTGACTGAAAAGGGAACAGTGGGCTGAGGATTGACCTCCTGATTCCTCTCTGTGAATGCAGTGTGCCCAGCGGCCTCATGCCTTCCCTGCCATATCACCTCAAACTATAAGCCACCTCCAAAAATCACCATCCTCCCTTAAGTTGATTCTAGTCAGGTGTTTTGGTCACAGCAATGTAACTAACATGTCACTTTAATTGATTCACCCCAGGGGTCAGTTACAGTGGCTGAAGTTAACCCATGATTTTAAGAGAAAAATCAAAATTAAAATCTCAGTCTGTTTAGAAGTGACTAGCAGTGAAGACATATCAAAATGAGTTACCACAAAGAAAATCAAGGGGAAATACAGTCTTGAAACATACTAATTAATAATAAAAAAGAAAACAAGGGTCAACAGTTAATAAAGTTGGAAACTAATCAATATGCTGTTCCATGTTACCATGAACCTTAAAATGTAGTCTGATAAATCACAGAAAAAAGGTGCTCCTTCCAAAAATAGTCCATAAAATGACAAGTTTAATGAAAAACCATATAAATGAAGTAAAATAAAAATAGTTTTTCTACATGCCAAAAATAAAGCAATAAAACATGCTTAAACCATCATATTCACAGTAATAATAAAGCTATAAAACACACAGATAGAAATACCAAATGCGTGTAAGATACCTCTGAAGAAACAATGAAGTTTTACTAGAAAACATAAAAGCAGGCTTGAATGAACGAAGCAGTCCAGGGTGTTCATGGAGGAGGGGAGTCCATATTTTAAATAAAGTTATCATAATAATAGAATAGCAATTAAAATCTCACAATTATTGGTCAATTAAAAAGATACTTTTTAGTTTCTATCAAACAATAAAATCTCTAAGAACCTCAAGGATCTATCTTACTAGACTTGAATTATAAAAATGAAATGATAAGAGCATTTAGGGGGGAAAAGGCCAGAAAAGTCTTATAATATACATATTAAAACTTCTATGTTAGAAAATATACTTAATAAAGTCAAGATATAACCAGGAAGATTCACTATAGCATATCTAACATATAAAGGCTTAATATTTGTGTTGTAAAAAAGTCTTAAGATGTTCTAGTAACAGCCTGAACAATGGGGGTGGCGCTCAGTGGCAGGGGAGTGCACTCAGCATGGCCTAAGCCCTCTGCCAGACCCCTGCACAAGAAAAAGGAAACAAACCAGAGAAGCTGGGGCAATGGCTAGGTGGGTATACTGTATGCCAAGCCACATGGGTATCTGAGTTCAATCCCCAAATCCAACCTAAAAAGGCAGGTCTGGTGTGCAAGGGTAATTAACACCTGTGTGGGCAGCCAAGCAGCCAG
>CABHPR010156012.1:0-24335 GCA_902168415.1 Peromyscus melanophrys
ATATACCAAACCCACTGGTATTTTCAATACCCAAGCATATTATTTCTGCAGGTGGAGCAGAAGGGTTAGGCTGGGCCTAAGCCATTCTTTATGGCTAGGTGTTGTTGCCCTAGAAAACCTTACTCAATTCATCATAGCCTTAACACTGATGAGCAGATCCACATATCAAACCTGCTAGTATTGACCATTTCCAGACTGCAGGGGAACTGACTTGGAGATGGAATCTTCTGTCCCCAAAATTTCCCCCTTCCATCCTATAAAATCCCCATACCCCACACCATGTGCACACAGTCTCTGTTCCACAAAGAAATAAGTTGTTCTGATTAAAGGAACAATTCTGCTTCTGGAGATGTCTGCTTTCTTTTATTTTCATGTTACCTCCAGCAATCCCAATCTAACACACATACAGTGAGCTTTAGAAAGAGGCATTTTATTATAGAGAGCTTAAGAGAAAAAGAAGGCAGAGTTCCTGCACAGCCAGAGGGGTCCCTAGGAATAGGAGACCACAGAACATCATGGCCTTGGAGTCAATGAGGCTTTAGTAGATAGAAGAAGTGGATAAAGACAGAAAACAGTCACATTCTTCACCAAAATATCACAAAAACAATCTCTAGGCCACAGGCTAATATTCTTTTCCTCTGAAAATCCTTGACTGGGACACTATAGTCCCAATCACACTCAGCATCACTGTCTTCCATGTTCCTACTAGTATGGCCCATTAAGCTGTGTTTATACTGCTTTCCTAACCCAAAGTCCCGAAGTTCACAGCAAAACCCCACTCCTGGTACCAACTTCTGTTAGAATTAGAGTTTGCCCAGTTTGTTTTCCATCTTATTTGAGCCACTCACTATGACCCCTTTCCTCCATTTTGGAATGGTAATATATATCCTGTGCCATTATATATTGGAAGTATATGATTTACTTTTCATTTTGATTTTGTAGGGGATTACAGTTAAAAGATTGCATGAATCTCAAAAGGGACTTTGAACTTTGGACTTTTAAATAATGTTGAGACTATTATATACTATATCAGGTTTTGAAGTTAGACTAGGGACTGGATATATTTTGCATTATGATATATCTCTAAGTCTATGGGTGTCAGGGAGTGGAATGTGGTGTTTGAATGAAAATGGTCCCATAGGTTCATAGGTACTGGCACTATTGGGAAGTGTGGTCTTGTTGGTGTAGATGTGGCCTTGTTGGAAGAAGTGTGTCACTCAAGGTGGGTTTTGAGGTCTCAGATGCTCAAGCCTGGCCAGTGTGAGTCAATCTCTTCCTGCTGCCTATGGATCAAGATATATAATTTTCAGTTACCTTTCCTACATTATGTCTGCCTTCATGCTACCATGCTTCCTGCCATGATGATAATGGAATAAACCTCTGAACTGTAAGCCAGTTCCTATTAAATGTTTTCCTTTATAAGAGTTGCCATGGTCATGGAGTCTCTTCACAGCAATAGAAACCCTAACTAAGATAATAACTAATGTTTATTAAGTCCCTAATTACTTGATAAAATAGCATACCATCACTTTTATAGAAGTAACAGTAATGTTTTCACTTTAAAAGAGAAAACTGCACATTAAAAATTGTTTAAACTTGTTTGAGTTCACATACGAGGTAAATCAAGAGCAGAATGTGAACTTCTAGACTTTTATAATGAGGAAAATCAAGTCATGACTGATAGTCTATTTCTAATTTTATCCCCCAATGCCTCTGTTTTGATAATTTCTATCCAAGGATTTTAGTAACACTTTTTTGAATGCAGTTAATATTTTTAGTGCTAAATAGTTTTATAAACACATTAATTATGATAATCCTATTAAATGATACTACCATATCATAGAATATTTTTGTTAACATTTTATTGTTAACATTGTATATTACAGTCTTTTGTTTGACTTGGTCCTTACAATATTTCTGAGGAATGTATAGTAATTTTCTTTGTGAAAATGATGAGTAACATGGTCTGAGTCATTCAGCTGTATGTGATAACGTGGACAGTGGATTGTTAGAGAATGACTGTGTCCCCAGGAAATTCATGCACTGAAGCTCTGAGCCCTCACTTGTAGAATACCTTTACACTGTGTGAAGATGTGCCACTGTGACTGGTTTAATAAAATGCTAAGTGGCCAATAGCTAGGCAGGAGGTATAGCAAGAACTTCTGGACAGAGAGAGCTCTGGGAAGAAGAAAATCGCCAGCCAGTTGGACAGGAGGCAGGATGGGCAGTACAGAGTAACGGTAACTGAACCATGTAAAAGAATGTAGATTAAAAGTTATAAATTATAACATAATTTAAGTTATAAGAGCTAGTGGGACAAGCCTAACCTACAGGCCCAGCTCTTATAATTAATAATAAGTTTCTGGGTTTTTTTTTTTTGTGAGATGGCAGCCCAAAGAAAAATCCATCTACACTCACTATGTTATTTGTAGGGAAAGCCTTCAGAGAGATAATTAAAAGAAATTTGGTATCACTGACATCATTTTGAGCAAAGGAAGAGGCACAGAACTCTCAACATATGCACAAGGAAGAGTACCTAGGGAAAACAGTGAGGGCCTACCATCTGCAAGCCAACAAGAAAAACTTCACCTTGAGTCAAACTTTGCTGAATCATGACCTTAGACTTTAAATATACAGAATATTGAACAAAAAATTTCTATTGCTTAAGTCACCTAACATGTAATCATTATTCATGGCTTCTCTAGATAAGTGACATATGAGCCAAGCCTTTCTGCTCCAGGTGTCTCTCTCTATGGCTTCTTGTATACCATATAATATGTTTAGCATTAATGCTCTGAGGACAATGACTGCATTACCCATCATTTGTATGGTACATTCACTAATATTTCATTGGTTCACAGGTTTAAGTGAAAGTGGCCTATTAGGTAAACTGATCTTCTCATTTGAACCCAGAGCCAAAGAGGTTCATAAGCTTAGCCAGAACAGCAGAGCAAATGAGATTCCAAAGCTCTCCTCCAGGCACAGGGGTCCAGTGTTCCCAGTACTTCACTGGGGAATGTGGAAACTGAGTGTTTTACTATTATTGTTTTTAATCACCGTTTCTTATTTCCATGACATTGTATGATAGAACATTAACCCCAGAAACTGAATAATTAAGAGTGTGTCCTAATAGATCATGAAAAAATAATACAACATAATATACACAAAATGATAGAGAAACCCAAGCTTCTCAGGAAATGTGACAATGCAAACATATTTAGCCAATTTTCTTTTCTCTCGCTAACTTCCTATATGAAAAATTTTTTAGTGTTATTTCCATGTGTAAAAGGGGAAATGCAAACCTATTTGTCACCATGTGCTTTTCTCTTTTGGAAGAGGGACCTATCTCAGGTGGCCCAAGGACATGCCTGTGTTCCTCCATCTATCAAATCACATGGGTGCAGGCAATTCACTGCTCTGTGGTAGTGGTTGTACAATGTGCAAATGGCGGGGACTGGAACCATCAATAAACTCATCCCTGTGAAAATGATGACAGAATCTCTTGCTATTATTAAGAGCTATTTTAAACGCTAACTCAAAAGGATGCCAACTGATGACCTTGTTGCTAGTCTCAGTAAAGAAGAAAATAATTAAATTAACATGAATCTTCAAATTCATTCTCACTTGGTAGAGGTCTGGAATTGATCATCATGGCAGCATGTGAAAACTTGCACAGTGGTGCTTGGCAGTAGTAGTGTTTAGTAGGTGAATAGCATGCAAAAGTTGACAATGTCAGCTGTCATTTTTATTAAGTTTACTCAGTCAAACTCTAGACCTACAAGTTAGATCACAAAGTCTCAGGCTCCGTATATTTCAAAGTGAAGGATAATAAACACTGAAATCTCCATTAAAGAGAGGCATCCTGGTGCAGTCAAGGCACACATCCATCCTCACTGCATTCCTTGATGTCAGTTGTGTCCATGACACCACCTTAGCCTCAGTCCAGCTGTTTTTCTCACTTGTACAGTGCTCACAAGCAAAATGTGACTTGCTGTAGAAAAGTGTGAAATCAAATATTACAATAATAAAATTGTCTGATCCTTTGTAGTTTATTAAATCCTTCTTGTCCTTTGTATCCTTGTAGATGAATTGCTAAAGGTCTTATTAGATAAAAAACACGGAGCCAGAATTGGTGCTAAAGCCTGAGAGAGATCAGAGGAATAGGAAAAGCCACAGCTAACCTCACCTCACCAGCTTCGCAGCTTCCAAAGCAAGCTACTTCTTGTCTACCCACACCTATATGCCTTTCTGTTCTGTTCTCTCATTTGCTGTCTCAGCCCAGCTACATTACTTCCTCTTCCTGCTCAGCTCTGTTACTTCCTCTCTGTCTGTACAGACCTCTAGACCTCTATGGTTAGTGCTGGGATTAAAGGCGTGTACACCATGCCTGGTTCTGTTCCCAGTGTGGCCTTGAATTCACAGAGATCCAGACAGATCCCTGCCTCCCAAGTGATAGGATTAAAGGTGTATGCTACCATTGCCTGACTTCTATGTTAATATAGTGGCTGGCTTTTTCCTCTGATCCTCAGGTAACTTTATTGGGAGACACAGTATATTAGGGAACACAATATATCACCACATATCCTCATTAAAAAATTAATGAATTAAGAAAGGCAGTGACTTATTTTTTTTTTTTTATCAAAGAGAGATGCTTAGAAGTTTAAAATGTCTAAGATGAGGCCCCAAGGACAGCTACATTTTCCCAGCCTCTCCATAGTGCCTTTTAGCTGCAAGTACAGTGAGAGTCATATATGTGAAAAGAAGTATTAGGCTGTGACAACTCTACGTTTAAAACATTATTTTAACAAATTGAATAATAATGTGCTTACATTTATGAACACCTGCCCACCCTAGTTTCACTGTAGCTAGATGCTATGGCGTGAAAGGAGAGCCATTCTAAATACATAAAGATAGGAAAGTACAATGCATAAAGTTGTTTGTTTTGGTTAAAAATACATATTTGCTCAGGAGAGGAGAAAGAATCCAGATCATGTAATGAGTCAGGCAATTTTTAAATGCTTCACTAGTAATTCAGATTATCTAGTGAATAGGGAACTATGGGTGCTTCTGAGTACGCAGTCAATGAATCTATCACTGTTAAAGTTTCAAAAAATTCTTGGATGAACCTAGATGTACACAGTTTCCTCCTTTACTTCCCTTGCCATCCTCCCGTCTCTGCTTTCTTTGTTTTCTTCCTTTCTTTGTGGTGATTAGAACTGAGTCTAGGGTATACTATATATTAATTTTACTATATATGAGTATGTATACTACATACTATTTATATAAATACATACTAAATGTGAGTCCAGTATATACTAAACATATGCCCCACTGTTGTGCTGTATCCCTACCCCTCTTACAAGTGAATCTGTTAGAAACACGCTCACTTTAAATTCCCAAGAGCATTATATATTTGAATGTATGCTGCGTGGGTTGATAATTCATACAGATATATTGTTACAATCTGACTTTTGTACCTGCTAAGGTGCGAGGTCAAGGATAAACACACACTCTCAATAAAAGTGTCTCAACATAATTGGTTGTTAATGGGTTGAAAGCAGACAATATACAAGCAGTGTTCCCAAGCTGTGTAATTTTTCTTTAGTCTGTCTATTGAAGTGTGAGGGTTGTGGAGGTCTTTGACTAAACCACATGAGAATACCTATCATGTTAGACAAGCAAAGGGAAAGTGGCACTGTGAGTTAGACAGAGAGAAAGACAGAGAGTAGCACCTGTAAGCAGCTACATCCATTGAGGGAGAGGCTTCCGGGGCATACACAGCTCATTGATGGGTAGTTGTTCCTTCCTCCTTCTCAGTATCTTCAGGTGTACCATGTTTTGTAAAGTTTCTGGAACAGTCAGATTTTGAGGGGGGGTTTCCTGTCCAGATGAGTGAAAGGCTTGTTTGGAGTAGCTCTGAATGGAGGAGGCAATAATATGTCTTTATAACCTTTGGAGCAGTTTAGAATGTCATGTCTTCATTCAGGTCAGAAGTATCTTTCAGACTGCATTCTTTTGAGCAAAAAATCACAGAGCAGAATAAATTAAAAAGAATTAAAGAAACTTTAAAAAAAGTCTATGTAACTGCCACACTTTATCAGTAGGAAACTGATTTCTCTGTAAGGGCTTCCTTTACCCTCCTTCTTGACATGTGCTGTGTGACAAAACTGTTCCTGTGGAGACACAACTATTTACCCCAGAGAAGGAACCCACAACAGACTGAAGTATGGATATGACCAAAGTCCAACTTGGTGAACCAATGAGTTTATTGGGGTCACTTACAGGAGTGTGGGTGAGGGGTCACTTACATGAGCAGAAACAACTCAAAGATGGCTGCATCACCAAGGCCCACCTCAGGAGAGGTGACAGCTCACAAAAGCTGAAAACCTGTAGGACACTGCACAGCCTGAAGTCAGATAAAAAGGTTGGACAGTGTCCTTTCCCAAGTGTCTCAGTTGGTCTAAACCTCTTCCAGGAAGCTGGGCAGGTTTCTGCTCCTTCAGGCAGCTGTTCTGGTCTCAGAGTCTTCTTTGCAGCTTGGCTTGTCTAACATGATTCTCAGCAGCTTTATTGTTTCCTCTTGTGGGGAGAGGGCTAGTATCTGCTCAGTTTCAGGGACTTCCTGAAGCCATTTTGAGTTGTTTCTTTTGCTCAAGGAGCTTCCCTAAAGGATGGAATGCTTCAATTAGAAGGAAACCTGTAACACCAAACAACAACACTACTTTAAAGCTTAAACAAGGGAGGAGGGTGAGAGAAGAGGGAGGGAGGAGAGAGGAGGGGGAGAAAGCGAGAGGAGAGGGGGGACAGTAGAGACAGGAGAATGTTTAAAATCCTTGTAAACATTTATTGCTTTTGTTATATAAAACAAGATATAAGACCTAATTTGGCTTCCTTTTAGGATGTATAAGCAACCAACTAGCATCCATTTTCAACTGCAGAGGTCAGTAGATGATTATCAGATCCTGAGGATTTTCTCTGATCAATTTTAATTTTAATTTTTTTGATTTACCAAATGTAGGAACCATAACAACTATTTATGCTTGCTTATTATTCCTCTTCCTTGTCTTCCCTGTCTTGAGTATGGCCTAGGATGGGTGCCCTCTTCAACCCATTGAAAAGCACTGAATTGCTCGAAGGTCAATCACAAGGTCTTTCAACAGAAAGTGGGTGGGCTGATGGGAAGGAGGGACTGGAGGGATGGCTCAGTGGTTAAGGTCACACACTGCTTCTGCAAAGGCCCTGAGTTTGGTTCCCAGCATCCACATCAAGCTGCTCAAAACCGTCTATGACTCTAGTTCCAGGGAGGTCAGATACCCTAGGTCTTTGAAGGCACCTGCACTCATGAACATATATCCCCAAATCCACATACTTAAAAATAAAATAAAATGGATGGAGATGGGAGTGAGGAGAGGGGAGAGGGCAAGAGACTAAGGGGAAGACAAGACGAAGCATGACTTCCCTGGCTCTTCATGATTAAAGCGTGCATAGGCATCCTGGAGAGCTTCCTATGATTATTTTTACTATTTTCTAATGTTAAACTGTTTGTCCTGAAGCTTATTATCATAACTTCTGATCATTTTTGGATACTTAGTAAGTTAAAAATGTACACTATTTACTTTTGTTCCCGGGTCAGTAAGAATCCATTTTCAAAAGCGCAACATGAAGCCACTGTCTGCAAGCCTTCTGTGATGGGCAGCGACTCTGCTTAATGTGGAGACACTTTCACTCCCTGCTTAGACATATTACCTCTGCTTTGATTTGTTTCTAGCATTCTGCATAAGTAATGGTTTGGCTAAATGAGAAGGAAACTTGAATGCATAGACAGATTATATGACCTTCCCAAGATCAACACACTTGTCATTGACAAATGTGCTTTCGATCTCATTTCAGAAACTCCAGGTTACTTTTCTGTGCTAGTTCATTCCTTCTCCCCACACAACTGACTTCCCGGGGAGAAGTGAAGGTATATACAATGTTTGGAAAATAAGGGCAATATTTGTCATCAGAAGCACGACTAGAAAAGCGGGGCTAAGCTACCATGCTTTAAAACATTACAGACTGGCAGCTTAAATTGTACTTCTTGCAATGCTTCTAACCCTAAGGAGATAATGGTGAGTCGTCCTTTCCTCTCTAGAAATACATCATCATTTACAGACAGAAAATAGTTTGCCACCATAAAGAAAGGCTCCCCATAGGATCTGCTGTTTTTCAAGGCTAGAGTTATTAAAGAAAATAAATGAAATCTCAGGAAATTTCTCTTGTATTTGGTTTCAAATAATGTATTTTGTTACATTTCCCCCATTCCTCGCTACCCTAAGTGGCAGAAAGAAAAAACACCCCTCCAAAAACTGGAAGAACAAATACTGTATGGGTGTTGGGTCAATGTAAAGTTAGAAGACAGGGCATCCTTCCTCAGCTTCAGAAAGGATTGGGAGTTTCATTGTGGAGGACTACATAGACCTGTTTCAAAAAACAACAACAAAAGCAAACATGCATAGAGATAGAACACTCAATTAGAGAATGCTTACAGGGTATATTTTATGGAACATTGATTATTTTTCATATTATATTCCTTTTTGCCTTGCCTTGAATTCATAATTTTTCTGCCTCCATCTGTATCACCTGACCCAGGTACCTTTTATTCCTTTTAAACATTCATTACTTTTGTTATATAAAACAATAAAAAATCTGAAATAATACTGTTATAATATCATTAACACAAATATTAAAGTTAACAAAATATTAATATCAATGTTAAAGTTAAATATATAATGTTTTCTAAGTGTATTAGCAAATGGTGAGCCTAGAGGTACACAGGGATGTTTTGAGAGGCTGAGCCAAGGTAGGTTGGCACTAGTCATGGCTCCTGGTGTGCCCTCACAGTGTAGAATAGGTCCATGTGTCATCTCCAGTCTCCTGTATCAGCTCCTCACTATCTTTATGTGGGGTGGAGTGGCCTTCATAATTTCACCAATAGGGTAGTTTTGCTGCTCAGTAGCCTGGACCCCAGGTCTGCTGGCTCTTCTGATTTATTTTCCCATTTCTGCTTCTTGCCTCTCTTCTATTCCCACCAGGACAGTGCATTTCTTCAATGCCCCATCAAAATTATTGCCATAGTATGTTCACTGATTTCTTTGCCTTCAGAATGTTGTCCAATAAGTGTCTGTTTTTATCACCAGACAGGTTGTCTCTTACACACACACACACACACACACACACACACACACACACACACACACACACACCTCATATATTATATATTTGCTATTACATACCTCTGCTAAAAACTTGCATGAAGTTTCCATTTTTCCACACCTCTGCTCTTTTTATCCACATCGCAGCTCTTTTGATCCTCTTAGGTCATGTCTTACCATGTGACAATTCTAGTTAAGCAGTTTTGCTGTCTCTTGTGCATGTGAATCAGTCATCATTGCATGTCTCAACTCTGGTTTGTTCTAGTCTGGTACCTAGAGAGGAATTCTCATCTGTTTTCATTTTGCTCAATTATGAATGATCTTTGGTCTGGCGCAGTTTCCATTTTCATCCTCACAGGCTGATTGACAAGTCCAGCAGACAGCCCATTCTGCTGACTCACTTGCTCATCAATAGCATCATCCAGGAATGTCTCCAGGGCAGGCAACTTGAGTCACTTTCCCACACTGGGATGGTGGCATTCTCATGTAAGGAGTGAAGACTGACTTTTCTAGAGACATAACTTGATGGGCTCTTTGGCACAATAGTGACTCTTGAACAGCTAATAAAATAACAACGTCAAGTTGGTCTTCAAAATTGTCATAAAATATTGAAGTAGAGATGATCTGAGGTCTGATGTAGGAGAGACTGGAGATATTGGAAGAGCTGAAGAGATAAGAGGATCTGAAAAAAAAAAGCAGAACTGTGGACAGTGGCTAGTCACTGCACTGAAGTCATCCCAAGAACGTAAGAACTCAGTTTTAAATGAATGGCTGTCTTATCTTGTAGAACTCTTGTGCTCAGCCTACACTGAATCCCTAGTAAAACTGTAACTCACAGTTTCCCGGGTTCAGTCATGATGTGAAGGGATCTGGTGTGGCCAGATGGGAGGAACAAGGTTGTGCAGACCAACGGCAGAAGCTGTTTCAGTGGGATGATTCCATGTGTGAAGCTGTAGCAGGGAGATGATTTCCTGTGAGTGGTGAAAGCATTGCCATAGAAAACTGAACCATATGGAAATTTGGAGCGAGACATCACCAATTATCCTATGTTTCTGGAGTGATGACTACATCATCATAGTGTGTGGAAATGAATTTAAATAGTAAAGACAATGGAGTGCCAAAAAGTTGGAGGTAATTGTCCATGGATGATCACCTTGTGACAACTGTATCACTTTACATTTGTGACAGTTTCACATCTGTCAGCATCTTCTGCACAGTATTATCCTCTTGTTGAGGGGACAAAGAGATCTCACAACCTTTTTAAATTTGTCCTCAGCTGCTGCCTTAGGTCACAAGCTTAATAATTACAGGTGAGTTGTAGTAAATTAAATTAATGGGACTTGTTCTCTGTAATTGTGAGAAAGCACATTAAATATTGTTATGATTACAAAACATGATATGTGAAGCCAAACGCTTTGATGGAATAGAACTAACTTTTAAAGACTTTCAGAAAAGAGCCACTGAAATGTATTAGGAAAACAAGTGAAATGATCTGATCAGAACTAAGTAAAATAAAACTATGTTCTCTGTACTTTAGTAGAGAATAGGCCTAGAATTTCATTTTTCTTGCTGTTGAATTATAGTTCAGAGAGTTTAAATAAGTCATGATCTAGGATTCTGCTGGCGTTGTCCTTCTCTGTCGGCTATATAACAAGGTAAGTTATGTAAGGAAAGAGGAAGGTTATTCATTGAGCTTCCAGTCCATGCTTGTTTAGGATAGAATAAATTATATCATGAAGTGTGGAAAGGGCAGCTAGCTAAGAGATTGGGAAGCTTATAATTCCTACTATTCAGCAGTTATTCTGTCATTTTAAAATTATGATTTAGGATAGGAAACTAATGTATAGGACAATATAGTTCAACTCTTATCTTGCCCAAAAAGGCAGTTTGAGGGATTCATGACTCCTCGAGTTTACTCCCTAGTCTTCAGAGGCTGAACTCAGAATGTAAATGGGTGGGAAGACTATAGTCAGGTAGAAAAAAAGGCTACCCACTAAGTATGACCCTCCCATTGCCTCATGGTCTCTGAACTTGTGAAATTGGAAAAGTGGAGACCTTTGTCGTGGGCAGTGCTGGTAAGTGACTGAGAACATCTGACAGGCCTTGTGCTCATGAAGGCAGGAATTTCCACGTTGATTAAAAATAATAGTTATTGGAAATTTCCATCTTAATGTGCTGCCTACTGGTGTTCTGGACTCACCCAGTGCATTTCCTAGAACACTCCTCCCTCCCTTCCTCCCACCCTTCTCTTCTCCCTCTCTTTTTCTTCCCTTTTCTCAACACTCCCCTTCCCTTTCTCCCCTTTTACCTTCTCCTTCTCTCTCTCCTTCCATCTTTTCCCTTGTCCTTTTCATTCCCTTTCTTCCTCTCCCATTCTTCTTCCTTTCATCCCTCCTCCCCACTCTCTTTTTAAGATTTTTTTAGTTGAGACAGAATAACTGTGTAGCCACCTAGCCTCTAACTTGCTATATAGTTGAGGATGATCTTAAACTCCCAATCCTGCTGTTTTTGCCTCCCAAATGCTTGGGTCACAGGTGTGTACCAGCATGCTCGGCCTAGCAGCACTGTTCTTAACAAAGTACTTGAAATGAGTATTAGCCATCTGTTGTATTGATTAGACAAAAAGCAGCTATGCAGAGTAGCATAAGTTGTCAAAATACAAGAATAGAATTAATAACTGGCAAATTAAATTACAATGCCTTTTCAAATATCCCTCTGTAACTCTGCTTTTGGTGCTGATGAGTTTCTTGATTATCAGGTATGTATGCTTTCCAGAAACACTTCAGTTTGATTGAAAAGGAGGACAAAAGATTCACTATGTGTGAGGGGATCTAGGAAAACTGCTTGATGTTCAATATCTTGATCTCTAGTGAGAACACACGACAGTTTATGTGTGAGTGCATATGTGTATAATGTGTGCATGTTGTGTGTGTGTTTATGTTTCACATCATGCCGCAGTGTGGAGGTCAGAGGACATCTTCAGGTGTCAGTCTTCACCTTTCACCTGGTTTAACACCCGGTCTCTTTGTTGTTCATCACTGTATATGTCAATTTCCAAGTGTTCTCCTACCTCATCATGGGACCACCGGGATCACTGGTGTGTTCTACTGCACCCAGCTTTATAAACATTCTGGGGATCTGAATACAAGTCTGCACACTTGTGGCAAGCCCTTTATACATTGAGCCATCTCTCTCATGCAGAATACATTCATTTTACTTATTCATTTGCTCAGTGTTTCTCAGAGTAAGAACTTACTAAACAGCAGATTGTGCAATGGTGTTGACCTTATGACAGTGAATAGTATGGTCCTATCAGACTCTTTGACTTACAATTGCTGTGATGAAACACTATGACCCCAAAAAGCAACTTTGGGAGGAAAGGGTTTACTTGGCTTACAGTCACAGTTTATTGAAAGAAGCCAAGGCAGGAATTCAAACTGGGTGGGAACCTAAAGGTAGGAGCTGATACAGATGCCATGAGGGTTGCTTCTTATTATCATGGTCTTCATGGCTTGCTTTCTCATAGAACCCAGGACAACCAATCCAGGGGTGGCACCACCCACAGTGGGATGGGCCCTTACCCATCATTACTCATTAAGAAAATGCCCTTGTGGTGGTTTGAAAGAAAATGGCCCCTGAAGGGAGTGGTGCTATTAGGAGATGTGGCCTTGTTGGAAGAAGTGTGTCACTGTAGGGATGGGCTTTGAGGTCTTTTTTTTCAAGCCTCATTCAGTGTGGCAATCAGTTGACTTCCTATTGCTTCTGAGTCAAGATGTAGGACTCTCAGCTCCAGCACCACATCTGCCTGCATGCTGCCATATTCCTCACCATGATAATAATGGACTGAACCTCTGAAACTGTAAGCTAGTGACCCCTAGTAAATGCTTTCCTTATAAGAGTTGTCATGGTCATGGTGTATCTTCACAGCAATAGAAAATCCAAACTAAGACAGCTATAGAGGCTTGCCTGCAGCCTGATCTTATGGAGGTATTTTCTCAATTGAAGTTCCCCTTTTCTATTCATAATCTTGGTACAATAAGCTGTCTGCTCTCACATAATGAGAACGGTTAAAGAAAATGTTAAGTTCTTGTTAATCTCTAACTTTTTTTGGTTGTTTCTCTTATAGCACATGTTTAATTCTAGTAGGATTCTCATTCTAAAATGAACATGATGAAATTAAAATATGACCATATTCATCCACCCACTGCTCTTTTTGTAGATAATAACAATTACATGTTTGTCTTATCTTATTTATTATTTAATACATGATTTTGATACCTTGACTGTTCACATACTATGTTGAATTTTATTACTCCTGGTAGGCTACTGTTAAATACATTGCTCTTAATTAGCTTTTAAACTGCTTAGATGAGCATTGTGGATTAAATACACAGTATACTTATTTCACAGTGGCGTGAGAACAGCTGTTAAACAGCTCTAGCAAAGTGATTACACATAAGAAGCAATTTTTGCCTTATATTTTAGAGGACATTTGTTCATTGAAAAACTTCTGTGTACTTTGTTAGTATCTTCTCTATCCTGTTTGATTTATCACACTATCCTGTCAACAGGCATGCAAAGGTTTCCCTGTATGTTCACTGATCTAGAGGAAGTGCCATCTAGATGCACGGTGCCCTTTAAAGTACACTACAGCAGTAGGAAACAAGACCCAGGGTCAAAACTGTGATCATGACTAGTTAAAATTCTTGATTTTCAAAGTACATTTTCAAAATACACATGCTTCTTTAGGCAAAATGTCCTTCCTTATTCTAAGGGCAAACTTTTTTTGAAGTCTCTTAATTTTATCTCCTGAATCTTTAGTGGCTATTCTGTAAATATTCTCATGTTCACCAGGACTTGCTTTATCCCATGTATTTTATTTGTTTGTTTTTCATTTGTTGTAAATTAAATGTGTTGAGCACCAAGTATGTACTAGTGGAAAGAGAAATGGCAGATAATCATTCCACACATCAAGATTTATTTGATGGTCCTCCCATCTCTTTATGTTATGGTCAGCATTGTTTGTGTGACCCTTCCACGGAGACACAAAGGAAATCACCTGTGAAAGCTGCATTGTGGAACTGGCATTTGAACCTGGGCCCTGAGGCTGCAGAGCAGTATGGCCTTTGTCCAATGATGGATCACAGCTAAATGTATGGAGGTAGCTATAACAACATAAAAGTATATGTAGCTGTAAGTTTCTCCAGTTCCACCTGGCCCCAAGGTCCTGTGATTCTCTGGTCCCTTCTGGCCCAGTGGTCTCACAGTTGCTTATAAAATAATTACACAGAGGCTTATATTAATTACCAATTCTATGGCATATTCGATCAGGCTTTTTGCTGGCTAGCTATTACAACTTAATTCAGCCCATTTCTATTAATCTATGCATTGCCACATGGCTTACCTGTACTTTCACATCTTGCTCCCCCTGGTGGTGGCTCGCAGCATTTGTCCCACTCCTTTTCTTATCCTCTCTCTCCAGTTGGAATGTACCACCTCACCTTATTCTGCCTTCCCATTGGCCAAACAGATTTATTTGTAAACCAATCAGAACAATGCATATTCACAGCGTAAAGAAAGAAATCCCACAGCACTTCCCCTTTTATGTCTAATCAAAAAGAAAGGTTTTTAACTTTAACATAGTAAAATTACATGTAATAGAAGAGTTATCAAGCAAGAATTACAGTTACAATAGCTAATCTATTTGTATTTGGCAAAATTAAGGATAATATTCTATAATCTGCCCTATGTTTGTGAGTCTAAAGTTTCATATCTAATTTAACTTTTATTATAACCAAGGAAAATTATAACTATCTAGTCTTCAATTACATCAAAGACCCCAGAAGGATATAATATTATCTGAGTAAACAGGAAGTGCATTGCAAGTAATTTTCATAATTCTAGAAATGACAGAGACATCTGGCTGCCTGGACAGTCATCCAAGTTCCTCTGCAATGCTGGGGCATCCATCTTCAGCCTATAGACTTAGAGTCTCTGGTAGACTTTTTTTTGTGAAGCAAGAAATTTGAAAGATTGTCTTGCCTATTGTCAAAGTTCATCAGTTGCTTTCCTCTGTGTCCTGCAGAATGTCTGGTAGTCTCCCTTGTGAAGCAGGAACCTGAAGAACCATCTCATCCTGTATAGGCAAAGTTTAGTGGTCATTTTCCTGTGGGTCCTGCATGTCTATTATATACAGCATCCTGTCAAGCAGTCAATGCAAAGACACTTTTTCACCTAGTGGCTAACTTTTGCCACAAAGAAAGTAAACTCCATAATGAGTTTCTTTGATACCTATCATTCTCTTTGAAGTAATTGGTGCTGCCAGGAGCAGACATGTCGCACTGTCCAGAAAAATCTAAGTTCTTAAAACAGTTTAAATGATATATTCTGTAGATCTTTGAAGTGTTTGAAAATTATCTACCTAATTGATTTCTTCCCATTTTTTTGTTTGACTTTTCCTCAATTTCTTTAAGGGAATTTTTTATTTCTTCTTTTAAGATCTCTAATATCTTCTTAAAGTCATTTTTATGGTAGATATCTTCTGTTTCTTCTGTGTTGGGATGTTCAGGTCTTGCTGATATAGGTTCTGATGGAGCCATATTGGTTTTTATGTTGTTGACTGTATTTTTGCACTGGCGTCTACCCATCTCTTTCTCCACTTGGTGCAAGCGGTATCTGTGTCTGAGGGAGCCTCTCTTGGTCTGATTGATACTCTTGATCCAGTGGGAGCTCTTGGTCTAGTTGATGCTGATGGATTTTTGTCTTAGGGAGCAGCTCTTAGTCCAGCTGGCGCTAGTGGGCTCTGTCTCAGGGAGTAGCTGCAGTTTTAGCGTGTGGTAGATGGTGGTAATCTGATCTGTCTGCAGGAGGTCTGCCTGCCAACTGGCCTCTTAGTCCAGTTGGGTGCTGGCAGGCTCTGTCTCAGGGAACAGTTGGAGTCTCGGAGGGTAGGTGGGATTTTGGGGAGGTGGGGCTTGGGTTACAGGGTCTGATGGGGGATGGGGGTAGTCTGACCTGTGTGCAGGAGGTCTGCCTGTCAACTGGCCTGAAACTGTAACTGCAGTGGGTGGTGGTGTAGGGGCACAGGGTTGTGCCCCTGGGCCCAAAGCATAGGGGCTGGGGTGTTCGGGTATGAGGATAAAGACACACCTCTTAGTCCAGTCGGGTGCTGGCAGGCTCTGTCTCAGGGAACAGTTGCAATCTCGGAGGGTGGGTGGGATTTGGGGCTCCTATCTAATTGAAATATATCTTTGTATACCTAAAAAACTTAACTAACATGACTACAAGTTTGAATATCATAGATGATGAATTATTATTCTGTATTTCTCAACTAAACACTACAATTTCAAATGAGCTGCACAAACATAATATCCCAAACAGGAGTAGAAATGTATATAGTATAACAAAATCAACTTCAAATTTACATTAATAAACCAAAATCCATAGCAACGTAAAACATTTCAAACAAGTTGTTGCTCATTAAAAGTAGGTTTAATAATCTACCCTTTTATTTTATCCTATCTATATATTCTTTTCCTTTTTAGAAAGAGATTGCATTTATAATCAACCCCCTTTAAATAAAAATAAACATTTATAAACAATATTTTGGGTATTTGGGCATAGCTTCTCATACTACTTCCCACTGATGGGGACACTGGCAATCTTATGGGGATCCTGAGAAAATTCAACATAATGGTCAAGTCCTGGGAAGACTGGCTATAACCTTTGTTGATAGCTATCATCTGTCAAGGTTCAGGAGGTCTCACTTGATCAAATCTGGTCCATGTTAACCTGGAACAAATCCATAGCCTCTTGCTTCCTGTGGAAACAAAAGCAGAGCATACTTTTCAAAGTAACATATCCTTAGACCCAAATTTTATATATATATTTTTTATATATTTTATATATTATATATATATATATATATATATATATATATACTGGTTTAACTCAGCAGCCTTTACAATCAAAAGTCTCTTTCCAGTTAAAAATCCCAAAGACAACATAATCCAGACTCTCTGTGTAATTTTCATCCTTATGTGGCTTAACTTTTATATTACTTTTACTGTCTCTTTAAAGCTTTATTTTTTAAAACAATTTCTTTATATAACTGCATGTATTTCTTTTTTCCCCCTCTCTTTCAAGCCTGCATACATTTTTTACATACACTGTAAACCGTTTAGAGTTTTATTCCATCTGAATCTGTCTTATTGCGAATCTATAATCCTTCTCTACCAGGAGAGATTTTAAACTGTTAAGCTTCCAGGTGATTTTGGCTGTTGGCTCCACCACCCTCAGCTTCCCAACATGGAGGAGGTAAGTTCACTGCCAGTTCTGAGATCCATGCTCACTGCCGAGTCTGGGAAACAGTGGCTCTATGCCTCCATCCATTTCTGTGTCTGCTGCTATTAGGAGGTATGACATATTTAAAAGACGAGGCCTAGTGAAAGGACCTGGGGTGACTAGGGGTGTGCATGGAGGTGGCTGGATGCTGCGTGCTCTCTCTCTCTACCTCTCTCTCTCTTTCTGCTTTTCAGCTGGGGTGAGGTGACCAGTTCTGCTCTGCTGTCCTCTGCCACGTGTTCTGCTAGATGTAATCCTCAAAGAAGCAGAGCTCGCTGACCAGACTAGAGCCCCTTCACTGAGCCAAGATCAATATTTTCTCCTTTTAAATAGTTTAACTCAGTCATTTTGTCATGGTGGCAAAAAGCCAACTAACACAAATAGCATCAAAGCAAAGGGTTGAGAACAGGGCCTGCTGCCTATGCAATGCCCACCCATGCTTGCATGTATTCGCAATTCTCCTGTGTGTGGTCACTCAATCCTTCATGACTACATGCTGAAAACCCAGTTCCATGTCTCATCTGTGGTGTCAGATACATTTGTCTCTGTAACTGATTCATTTGTATTTCACGGCCTCCTCAAGTGGCTAACTCTTTCTACCTAAATTCTACCTCCTTCTGCAGCCTTGTGAAAGGCTGACATGCTCTGCCAAACTACCTTGGGACTATGAGGAACTCTATAACACTGTCGCCCATGGGGCCTCTCTTTGTAGATGTTGGCACACCACAGTGGCCGGGAGTCCTGCAGGATGCTATCTCCGGGATTCGATAGAAAAAGGACACATTCCAACTGTTGGTATTTTAACCCTCACACTATAGGAGATTCTCTTGCTTTCTCTTTCCTCTTTTGAGTGCCCACAATCCCATTTCATCCATGAATCTCTATTATTATTCTCATTGAAGTGTCGCTGCTGGTTCAGAGGGATGTCTCTCACACTGTTACAGTAAAATCTTACTTCAAGGTCCCCCCAAGTGTGTTCTTTTCGGCATTCTCTTTGTGCTTTGTCTCCTTCAGCATCCGGCCTTTTGAGACTCACATACCATTCCTTGAAGCTATTGCCTCACTATGTGCTTCTAAGATGAAGTTTGAAATCCAGAAGTTGTGTTTTTCCCCTCTGCATACTGTTTGACAACCCTCTTCTAAAGAGTAAGACTATATATACATATATATATGTATATATATGTGTGTGTGTATATCTATCTATCTATCTATCTATCTATCTATCTATCTATCTATCTATCTATCTATCTATCTGCTGAGTGAAAAAGTATGGCAATCAAAAGCTCCTTCAGCTAACATTCCATATGCTGTGGCACACATCTCTGTCTGCCACCATGCCCTCTTGAACCTCGTAATTCCAACATATGTTGAGAAGGCATCATTCCAGAATCCTGGGGAAAATTCCTTTGAAACATTTGCTTTCAGAGCCCCGAATTTAAATGTAAATCCTCAAGCAAATGATGTGTTTGGAATGTGTTGGATACACAGCTCTGCCACATCTTTTCAAGGCATGTATCCACGCGAGGCTCGTGGTTTTTTCTGTAGTTTGTGTCTTTGGAAGTTCACATATCCAGTAACTGAGCTAAAGTTATTATAACCTGTCTTGATTTCTTTACTGTCTACAATCATTCACTGGGCTCTTAATTCATGTAAGAAGCCAAAAAATGCAATACTCAGGCAGAATGTCTCCATAGTACGATGCTGTCAAAATTAAGAACAAAAAGAGAGGAAACACTGTCTAGTGCAACAGGGGTATCGAAGACATTAGATGTTTTTGTTCAGGTCTTTGAAATCCTGAAGACTTATTTCATGTTTAAGCCATGAAGGAAGACTGAATTCAGATCAAAGAGAATTTTAATGCCAGACTCCCTTATAATTTGACCATGAGAAGCAATATTTAAAAAGCACTCCATTTGTTGTCAAGGATTGCAATCTGACCAAAATTATGGAATGTTTTCCTCTCTTCAAAGATTGCCTAATCTGCTGATGAACTTCAGAATATTGATGCCAGCTTGCTTTCTCACAAGTCAAAACTGACCATGCCCAGATACAGCCAGTCTCATATAAGAACGGTTAACAATTCCTTTTAAAAAGTAGTTTCAAAACATGCAGAGTGACTTCTAATCCCCCAGCATTCCCGTTGGCTCTCTTCATTATTGCTAACTATTCTGGAGGTGTGTGGCAAGGCTGAATTGTGTAAATGTTAAGGTCTAGAAAGTACACTCGTGACATCAGGACTACAGTCATTTCTTTAGCTAGAAAATTCTGTCATCCATGCTTTAGAACTCATCAAAGGTTTTGACAAGTCAACTTGGAGTTTATGAAACTGTTCCAAATTACAATAATTCTCTTCTATCTGACATCTCAGTGTTCTGACTAACAAGACTTGGACCCCCTGTGGTGGTATTATGTTCCCCAAAATATTGTGTACCCTAATAAACTTATCTGGGGTCAAAGAACAGAACAGCCACTAGATACAGAGGCTAGAAAATGGTGGCACTCACACCTTTAATCCTAGCATTCCAGAGGCAGAAATCCCTTTGGATCTCTGTGAGTTCAAGGCCACATTGGAAACAGCTAGGCATGGTGACACACACCTTTAATCCCAAGAAGTGAGCCTTTAATCCCAGGGAGTGATGGAAGAAAGCCCAAAGGTATATAAGGTGTGAAAACTAGGAACTAGAAACATTTGGCTGGTTAAGCTTTTAGGCTTTGAGCAGCACAGTTCAGCTGAGATGCATTTGGATGAGGACTCAGAGGCTTCCAGTCTGAGGAAACAGGATCATCTGAGGAACTGGAGAGGTGAGGTTGGCTGTGGCTTGTTCTGCTTCTCTGATCTTCCAGCATTCACCCCAATAACTGGCATGAAGTTTGATTTTATTAATAAGACCTGTTAAGATTCCTGCTACTCCCCCTCCCCCATACCAGAGATGTCTGTTGGGTATTGTACTTAGGTGGTGAAGAAATATGCTCTGCTTTTTTCAAGCAATGGTCCATTTCTAGCCTCTTTCAGAATAAAAGCTAAGCAAATAACCTGTGGCCCTTAACAACTGATGGATTGCGGATGCTGTGTCAAACCTTGGGCTGGAGATTTGGTTATGATGTCATGCTGCTCTGACCTGCATTTGATCATGCAACAGAGTTGCCTAATGAACGATTAGCTCAGTGCTGTGTGCTGTGTATGACTTCGGGCATCATACACAATTTGCCCTCTGTGTGGCAAGAATTAGTATAGCTCAGTTTGGTATGTGTAAATGTGTAAAAAAAAAAAAGCTGCTGACAAACGAACAGTCCCCCATGCCTAAGACTGTAGAGCAGAGGATCTGGTCATCTATGTCACTGAGGATGAGGTAACAGCCTTCCTCACAAAATAAACACATGGGAAGAGTTTGAAGCACATTTCTCTCCAAGGTAACAAATTATTTCTTTTCTATTTTTCAGTTCTTGTCTTTGGGGAGATTTTATTTTTAATTATTCTATCTGAACAACAAGAGACTTGAGCCTTTTGGGGATATACGCAATGAAGTCAAAGTTAATTAGCTTTTCTGATGATGCATTTCTTCTTGAGTAAAATATCATGGCAGGGGTTCAATGCCAGGCACACTTCTTATTATGACTCCAGAAAGACAGAAAAGTCTACATAGAAGTGCACTGTTACCTCCAGTGGCATCTTGCTGTACTCTCCTCAGAGTTCTTGGCTCATGTGATCTTTTCCCTCTCCATTCACTACATTATTGTAGCATGAATTCTTAGAAGGTCTTATTATTAAAAACAAACCTGGAGCCAGGTATTGGGGTGAACACTGGAAGATCAGAGAGACAGAACAGGCCACAGCTAACCTCACCTGGCCAACTTCTCAGCTGATCCTGTTTCCTCAGACTGGAAGCTTCTGAGTCCTCATCCAGAATGAATCTCAGCTGAACAGCTGCTCAAAAGCCTAAAAGCTTAACTAGGCTAGTTCCTGGTTTTCACACCTTTTATACCTCTCTGCTTCCTGCCATCACTTCCTGGGATTAAAGGCTCTTGTTACCATGCCTGGCTGTTTCCAGTGTGGCCTTGAACTCACAGAGATCCAGATGAATCTCTGCCTCCCAAGTGATAGGATTAAAGGTGTGAGTGCCACCATTTTCTGGCCTCTATGTCTGTCTAGTGGCTGTTCTGTTCTCTGACCCCAGATAAATTTATTAGGGTGCATGATATATTGGGGAACACAATATCACCACATTTTCCCTTTTTTGCCTAAAATTTAAAAAGCTTATAACTAATACAAGAAAAACTCTATCCAATAAGTACAATAATTATATGTAATATATACAAGCAATAAATACTTAAACAATGTCTAGTCCATTTGCATTTGACAAACTCAGAGAAAATAATTCCATTATCTATCCTATTTTGGTAAGTCCAAAATGTGCCTGATTCACTTTCTATCCTAGCTTATATTACTAACAGAACTATCTTATAATGTCTTTCAAATTTATAAACTTACACCTCTTTAGTGAGTTTCTTTTCTGAAATTCTTAACAAGGAAAACTATAACTATCTAATCTTTAACTATAACTATGTAATCTTCAACTCCCTCAGAGACCCAAGAAGGAAATTATATTACCTAATAAAAAATAAAAACAGGAAGTGCATTCAAGCAACTTCCAAAAAAAATGTGAGTTGGCAGAAACAGCCAGCTGCCTGGACAGTCACTTGAGGTTTTTTCACAGTGTTGGGGCATCATCTTCAGCCTATAGGCTTAGCATATCTGACAGACTCATTTGTGAAGTAGGATGTACACAAGGTCAACAGTTCGAACTCACATTTCGTGAGAGCAGTCCATGTACCAGAAACATCTGAATTCCACTAGTGTCATGTCATGATTCAGGATTTTAAATTCTGGAAATTGTTGATGTTTTTTTGAATTCAGCTGTCCATTCTTCTTGACTGTGTGTGTGTGTGTGTGTGTGTGTGTGTGTGTGTGTGTGTGTGTCTTGTTTCAGCATCCCATTCTTCTCTGCATCCCTCTATTAAATGCCAGTCTACCATTGAGAGGTTAGACTCTGTCAGCTTAGTTACTCTTTCAAGAATAATTGTTTCAGCTACTTTTCCACTGCACACCAGAAGCCATCGGTTCACTGCCTGTTCAGCTGCCTTCGAAGAAAGGGCACTGTACCTTTTCCCAGATTGCAAAGGCCACTTCAGGGATGGTGCCATATTGTCCTGGCGTTAGAAGATGCCTTTTGTTAAAGCCACAACCACACTTGTCTTGGCAAGAATCGGTAGTCCTTTGTTTCGTGTCCTGTCTGTCCATTTTGTCCTGTTTGTCAGCAGTCGATTTGTTGTCCAGTGGCTAACTTTTGCCACAGTGAAAGTTAACTCCATATGCAGTTTCTTCAATGCCCATATTCTCTCTGAAGTAGATGGGTACAGCCAGGAGCCGACATGTCTCATAGTCATAACAAAAAAGAAAAATTTTCTAAGTTATAAAATTTTAAATGCCATATTCTGTAGATCTCTGAAGGGTTTGAAGATGACCTGTCTGTCTAAAATATATCTGCTCAATCTTGAAAACATACTTAATATGACTACAAGTTTGATTGTAGTGTCTAACTGCTAACTTTCATTTCTTTATATCCTAATAGTTGGTAACAATAACATTCAAGGATCAGCAAATTGTATTATATTTTAAATGAACGGTATAAATACAATATCTTGAACAAGATTAGAAATATATGAACAGCATTTTCTAACAATATCAATCTCAATATATATAATTTGTATACAATATAAAAAATCCAATCCACTGTAAAGTATTTAAAACTAGTAATTGTCTTTTAAAAGTAGATTCAATAATCTTTTTATCTATATCATATCTATATCTTCTCTTTATTTTTCTGAGTAGATTCAATAATCTACCCTCTATTGTATCATTTCTATATATCTTTTTTTTAAAACAAGAATCTTAAATCTAATCTCCTTTGCTTAGCCCTTTTCCTAACCCTTAACAACAACTTGTAACCAACCCTCCTAAACAATGAAAATTATCCCAGACCCAAAACCCATTAAAATACCAAAAACCACCTGCCCCACACCACTTCTTTGTGAATGTGGGCGTCGTTTTTTTAAGATTGCTTCCTGCTGGGTATGGGCAAAGGTATCTTTATTCTGAAAAGAAAAATTTTGGGTTAATTTTCAAATTCTAGGAAAGGTAGCTATATCCTTCATTGTCCAGTCTGAGCATAGTGCTCATAAGTTCAGGGCTTATCTCACGTCCTTATTCAAGTAGTCTTTGAGACTGGATCATCTCAGCTAGCCATCTCAAAATTGCTCTGAGCAGTTTCTAGTCCAAAGCTGATCTGTAGATGATGTTTGTCAGCTTAGTCCTATTATTATTGTCCACGTGGAATTATTGTTATGGTGGGGCCCCATTTTCTTCCTGGAGACTTCAGTTGGTGTTAGGCCTGGCCATGATTTCCTGCAGAAAAATGATAGAGACTCGAACACAAAGACATGTATAGGCAGCTAATTGAAGCCTTTTTTTCTAGAATTAGTTAGTACTATATGACCATTAATATCTTAACCAAGTTTAAAATGTATATATATATATATATAAATCTTGTAAATTTTAATATAAAATTCATACTTTAAGAAAAGTTTAAAGAATCAGAATAGGCCGGGCGGTGGTGGCGCACGCCTTTAATCCCAGCACTCGGGAGGCAGAGCCAGGCGGATCTCTGTGAGTTCGAGGCCGGCCTGGGCTACCAAGTGAGCTCCAGGAAAGGCGCAAAGCTACACAGAGAAACCCTGTCT
>CABHPR010156012.1:28970-53364 GCA_902168415.1 Peromyscus melanophrys
CACACACACACACACACACACACACACACACACACACACACACACACTAATAATAATAATAATAAAAACCTTTCCCTTGCTTGTGTACTTTGCATGTATATGCGGTATCTCCTTTATACTTCAGCATGAAAATTCCGCAGAGCATAAGGAATGGCTCATCTAATAATAGTTTCTTATCTTCTTATACAAGCTCACACCCCTTCCATCTCAGTCTCAAGTGTAAGGGACAGTTCATCACTCTTCTCCATATTTATTACATTTAAAAGAAAAACACCTGAAAAATTGGCTTTAATCACGTATAAATGAGGAGTTAATGCAATTTTTAGTGTTCAAATTTCAATACACTCTTTCTTTGACAGGGAGATGTTGAAGAGAAAAAGGAAAAAATCTCTCTCTCTCTCTCTCTCTCTCTCTCTCTCTTACACACACACACACACACACACACACACGCACACGCACTTCTTTATTCTCTCCCTACTTTAGTCATAATGAAAAGCTTTCAATGTAGTAAATGATTAGAAATTTCATGAATTTCTGAGTATTATTATTGTTGTTGTTTATTATTATCATTTTATTCTGTGAATGCCTGCATGTGTGTCTGTACAACACTTGCATGCCTGGTGCCCAAAGAGCTCAGAAGAATTCATTGGGTCCCTTAGACTAGAGTTATACATTGTTGTGAGCCATCATCTGGTGCTGTACTTGTTCTGAAAGCACAGCCAGTGCTCTTAACCTTGGAGCCATCTCTTTAGAACTGCAATCTGGAATTTTCACAACTCTTCATATTTTGTGCCAGAACTGATGCATTTGATTTCCACATAGTTAGCCTGCAGATGCAGAAGCCCAGGTTTCATCTGATAGGGGTACATCTTTACGAAATACTTGCTGACCACTTCTTACACTAGATTTCACTTAGGACTGCATTAGTTCTTTCAAGTTTTTACTGATAAAAACGTGACCTTATTACATGAACTGAAACTTGAAATTATACTCTTCTAACAAGTTACTTAGTCTTAGCTAGTAAGAGAAGCTGAGGTTGGCCAGTCGTAGGCTGCAGACTGAACATGTGCACACAAGGAAATGCACTCAGTGTCCAATTAAGAAAACACCGAGCTACAATCAAGCTGCTTTTACATTGTTCCTTTCTCCAGCTCTATATTCTGCCTTTCTTCCTTGCTGGGTGGAGCTCTCCGGAACTCCTGACCAGAGTAGTTCCTCATTCACTACTCTTTTTGTTCAAATAAACTCTGCTAAGTATAATTCCTTTACATTTTTAACACTCTTTCCTCGTATAAAGTGTTCTACCCTAAACTTGAAAGACTATCATAATGTAAAGCTAAATGACTCAATTTCCAATTTTATGTACCAGGTGGTATATAATTACCAATATTAAATTGCAAAACCAAGAAAGTCTTTGAAATAATGTCATAATTTAAAATAAAAAAAATTAATTGGAATTACCTGGAAGAATATTATTTTGGAGAAAATAGGGCAATGCCATTTTTAATCATAGAAACAAGTATTTTCACCTGCTGTTCACTTAAATGAAGAGAGAATTACTTTAAAATTACTTTGAAGATTTTATTTTCATTAATTTGATTTCCATTGCGTGTAGAGATCAGGTGCTGAAAAAGATGTCACTGATATCATTTAAGACATAAAACCAACCCAATAGGGAGGTTTTCTTTTCTTTCTTTCTTTCTTTCTTTTTTTTTTTTTTGCTAAATGATTATTAGTCAACTATTCTTACACTGAGTAGCACACTGCAGAGAATAAAGCATAGAAATAACACAGTGAAGATAAATCAAACACAAACCCCAGGAAATCATTATCTCTTAAAATCGCCATTAGTTCAGCATTGCCCTTTGACACTAATGCAAGTGGAATAGTCACTCACAGGCAGCAGTCTTCCGTGTTCAGATTTCACGATCTTCTGGACTGTTTATGATATGTAAAGTTCTTAGACATTCAATACAGGTAAGAGTCAAGGCATCTGTGCCTGGCCCATGGATCTACATTTTCACCAAGATTCCAGTTAATTCTCGGTTGAGTCTGTGGTCTGAGAGACAATGTTCTAAATTATAACACAAGCCCAGCTAAGCATGACAGACTTTTCCTAAGCCCAAGAGAGAGCAGATTTCTTATTTTCACCAGTGAACTGAGAGAAGCAGCAACAAATAAATCCTTTAAACAAAGCAACAGAGACAGAAGAAAAACCTTCCCTCTCTGAGTGAAATTAAAGGGCTAAAAGTGTGGAGAGCCTAGCGGAGGACGCTCGCTGCCAACAGGTCCCATGGCTCCTGTGTAAACTGGTCCTGTGAACTCAGTGGAGAGAGAGTAAGGAGCAATTGAATATGGGGAATGCATGCAGGTGGTAATCTTGGAGAGATGGGGAAGGACAAAAACAGAGAAGCTTGTCTCAGGGAACTTACAAAGGCTTTACAATTTCATATGAATCAGCTATGTAAAAGTCACGGTCTCGGAAGAACTCCAAACAATCCTAGAGATTGAGAAGCAAAGAGAGTTTTGAAGAGAGTCCCCAAACTTTGTCAGAACAAAACTAGGTTCAACTTACTATGTAGCTCAGGCTAGCCTTGAACTTGAGGTGATCTTCCTGCATTAGCATTGCAAGTGCTGGAATCGTGGATTATAGGCATGTACCTCCCTACTTGGCTCCATTTGTTTTAATAACTTTTATATCCGTCTTCATCCATCATAAAATTATTACATTTTTCACTTTATTTATTGCATTTTAAAATGCTTTATCAGAAAACAGTTTGGAGTTAAAAATACCTATAGATAAAACAAAACTTAAAACCGTAAAAAGTTAAAACAAGTCAAAGAGAAATTTGTGGTTTTATATCTGAATAATATTTGTCTTAATGCTATTAATTTTGTTAAATGATATTAAATAGTAATAATTTCTATAATTACTATGCCTTATGTTGAGTTTTTTCAGCTATTTTACATCAAAGCACTGAAAGAGGAACTTCAAATGTACGTGAACTCTGTTTTTTTTTTATATTATTATTTATATTATATTATTTTATTATTATATATACAGTGTGTGGTCTGCCTGCATGTCTACCTGCAGACCAGGAGAGGGCACTAGATCTCATTACAGGTGGTTGTGAGCCACCATGTCATTGCTGGGAATTGAACTCACAACCTCTGGAAGAGCAGGCAGTGCTCTTAACCTCTGAGCCATAGCTCCAGCCCCCAAACTCTGGGTTTTGAATCTCAGTTGGGCAGTGGTATGGGAATGTGGGGAAATCTGTGATTCTGTTGGTTTGTGATGCTTTCTATGCACAATGTTCTATAAATTTAGATTAATGACAAAGACAATTTTCCATTCTGAGTCATAATTGTACCTGATAAGAATTTCCATCAAATCATCAATTATTATGACTTTTCCTGAATATTCTCAAAGGAAATAAAAAAAATAAGGGAGAAAGAGAAAATACTTTAAAGTGTAAAGGAATCTCACAGTTTCAGAAAATGATGTCTATTTGATAATGTAATAAGGTATGTGTTTGTGTATATGAGTAATTCCCCACAAAGCTATGTCTTCTGTATTTGAAGTTGCTACTTTAAACACTTGGAATCAGTGACAGATGACATGGAATGGGGGATGGTTGTAGAGGTCACCATGTAGGCTAGTTTAAGTTGAAAGACTCCAAACTATTTGCCTGTGTTTCTGATGACCTCTGGTGACCTCTGGTGATGGGCATTCCAGAGCCTCTTCTCTTTGACATGTTTCAGAGATTAAGAACTATAATCAGGTATTAATTTCTTTAGTTATTTTATTTTCACCATTATTATAAAAATAGGAAATATTCATTTGATATTTTGAAAGGTATAGGAAGAAAGAAAGAAAGCAAACATTCCCACTCCTATAATCTTACTGCTAATTTCCATATACTTAAAAGGATTCCTGAAGTTAGACTTTTAAAAAACATTTATTTTTATTTTATGTGCATTTTATTTTGTGTTTGTCTATATACACATCACATGCATGCAGGTGTTTGTGAAGGCCAGAAGAGGGCAATGGAATGCCTGGAACTGGAGTTACAGGTGGTTGTGAGCTGCCTGATGTGGGGGCTGGAAACCTAACCCAAGTCCTCGGCAAGAGCGGCAAGTGTTGAAACTGCTGAGTCAACTCTCCATCATTTCAGGTTCTTTAATTTCACAGTCATGGGAAAACTGAGACTGATATCTCATGATGTTTCTCTCTCTTAAGCAGCTTCCTTCTACATTTTAATGTTTATTTATTTTTCTTTTCTGGTATTATGACTCTGTTTTTTCAAACTCTCTAAATTCTTTGATTTCTAATTGTTCAATAACCCTGAATAAACATTTTAGTGGTGGTGTGATTAAAATAGATTCTATGTGCTTTTACTTTGGACTCTTATTAGTCATTGGCACTGCATTATGGTTTTCATGGTTATATTCATTCTTCTAAACATCAGAATATGATTTAATGCATTTTATTAGGCTTTGAAAGATACTGGAAATAATTTGACAGTGTAATTAAGGGAGTGGTGAACCTAAATATATCTCCATTTGGAATTTTGTAGTTTGGCACAGTTTAATTTCCCAAATGAATGCCTTATAATAACCCTCTTTGAAGGCTGAGATCATGGTCACATACAGGGGAGAAAGGACAGAGAATAGATGGTTTATTGTTCTAAACCTGAGCAAGGGGAATCATTTACACTGAGAACACTGTTGAAATAAAAAAAAATAAAATAAATGTTCAAGAGCCTCCAGAGTGGTGCAGGGAAATTGCTAGTAGGTCATCGCTCATATTTTGACTTACTTAGCAAACACTGTGTGACCACCGCCATGCTGGCAACATACACGGGGCACGAGTCACAATTCTCTCACATATTCAGAGAAACATGTACCAATGATTACAGTCGGATGTGAGTAGATGGACCTGCAAAGTGGACTCACAGGACCATTGTCTGTATTGAGACAGAGAACATATGCAGATGGTGGAAATAAAAGGACTGTCTGAATGCTAAAGTACTTCATTTCATAAAGAAAACCAAAATGTGGCTAAGAGGATGTAGCATTAAACTGCCATCTAAATTCTCCAGCTTTTCTGCTTTCTTAATGTTGTGAATTGGGCATTTTAGGGGAAACATGATTTAGCAATGTAAATTAATTATGCTTTTAATTATGTTAAGATGTTTTTAATGATCTTAGAAAATAGTTCAGAGAACAATAAAATGTATTCTGCAAAGACCATAATATGAGAAAGTTTGTTCTAGCAGAGAAAGAGAGTAAGATATTCTAAAAAAAAATAGCCTACATATATATTCAGGGGTAGATGAATATAACCCAAGAAGCATAAAGCCAACGCTGCGAGAGCTGCTGTGCTCCATCTCCATCCTCCCGGCAGTTTCCAGAGACTAATTAAAACTGCTTTTTATTATTTAAATGTTCAACAGAAACGGGCTTGTCACCTTTTAAAAATACTTCTGCAGAACAAAGTGCCATAATGTCATGACACAGGGATGGCGGCAGGAAAAGACAAATGGGGTTTGGCAATGTTTTCCCACATGGAGAAGTCCAGAAGGGGAAGCGAATAAATCAGGAAGGGTCATTGCCTTGAAAGGGGACATTGTCTACCCTTGAATGTTTTAGACTTACAGAAATGGGGGCCACAGGACTCACTCTACCGTCACGATGTTTGCCTCAAAAGAATGGAGGAACTGAAGGACTAGTGGATGCTAACTTTAAAGAAAATATATGCTTAAAACAAAAAGTACTTTTTGTAGAAATAGAAAAGAGAATGAGTATTTTGTAACCAGGAGAGAATAAACATGGATAAAAATATGGCCAACAGTTTATGAACCTTGAAAAAAAATATCAGTGTAATGGGAACACAGTGTAAGAAACACTAATTTGTTTTACATTCTAAGTTTTACATGCAAGGATATTTCTTCAAGACATTTGCTTATAGTTTGTTTTTAAACCCCTGAATTAGAAAATGACTCTAGCATCTTACACAGACAGCACATTCTCCAGTTAAAGCTTACTTTAAAATATTGCAGTATTGAGGTAGTTAAGCTCGTATTGTCCAATTCAAACACTCCCACAACCTCTAATGAAATAGAAGCAATGATTAAAAGTCTTTCAACCAAAAAAAGCCCAGAACCAGATAAATTCTGCCAAGAATTCTACCAAAGAAGAATTAATGTCAATAATCTTCAAATTAGTACACAAAATAGATACTGAAGGAACATTTCCTAATTCTTTTTATGAAGCCACTATCAACCTGATACCAAAACCAAACAAAGAATCAACAAAAAAGGAAATTATGGATCAATATCCCTTATGAACACAGGAATAATAATTCTCAATAAAATATTTGCAGATGAATCCAAATTCTCAAATTCAATTACTTACAAATTTAAATAAGTTGATATGGGATATTTATTAGAATGTTTACTTTCTTCTGTGTATATTTCCTTAAAATTTGGACTGTTAAGTTTAACTGTATGTAATCTAAGTTATTTCTATCAATAATCACATTCATGAGGAACATCATAAATATTTCTATTTAATTTTCTTCAGTTCTTGATATTAGAAAATAACTGTGAATGTTATTCTTTATATCCAACTGTATGTCTCATATAGTCTAATAATAAAAAATACATCACATCAAACATGATGATTAATTTTGTTTCCATTACTCCCTTTCCCAGGAGCTATCAAATGCCAACAGCTCCTGAGCTAGGAATGGATTTCATGTCTACCTCCCTTGCTCCATGCTGGGATTACACAGGTCTTGGACATACCATCACAATCACTGTGAATTCCAAATGTATGACTTCCCTGTTGTGTCTGTAAAGTACGGTTTCATTGAAATCATCTGTAGCTAGAGTTTTCCTGCCTGGCCCACAGTCAGGACAAATCTCTGTCACCCGCCAGTCCCATAGCCGCTCAGACCCAACCAAGTAAACACAGAGACATATTGTTTAAACTGTTTGGCCTAATGGCTCAGGCCTCTAGCTATCTAGTTCTTACATCTTAAATTAATCCATTTCTATAAATCTATACCTTGCCACGTGGCTCATGGCTTACTGGCATCTTCACATGCTGTTTGTCACGGCGGCGGCTGGCAGTGTCTCCCTTCGCCTTCCAGTTTTCTCAATTCTCTCTGTTAGTCCCGCCTATACTTCCTGCCTGGCCACTGGCCAATCAGTGTTTTATTTATTGACCAATCAGAGCAATTTGACATACAGACCATCCCACAGCAATCATCCACCATTTCTGGTTCTTACAGTCTCTCTGGCCCCCATTCCACAAAGATCCCTGACCCTTGCAGGGAAGGATGTGATACAGACATCTCATTTACGATGAAGCATTATCAAGTCTCTTATTTTCTGCACACTGACCAGTTCTGAGTCTTTATGTTCATTGCCATCTACTATAAGAAGATGCTTCTCTGATGGGGGTAGAGATAAACTGATTCTGGGTATAGCAGTAAGTCATTAGATGCCATTTTAATGTTATGTCCATTTAGCAGAATAATAATATTGGGTTCTCCCTAGGGCCTATGATCTTTTTAACCACAGGTTGTGGTTCCTTTAATAGCATCAGGTAAGGGTTTCATCTCATGGAGTTAGTTTACTTTTATGATGTGAACTCTGGTACATCAATCACATACCTTTGGGTATGCCCAAAGGTAGTAGTCCAACACAAACTAGACTTGATGGGTTTGAGAAAAATGGGAGAGAGAGGGAGACTCAAAGTTGGGTGGGGTGGATCTGGGAAAATTTGGGGGAGAGGGCTGAATATGATCAAAATACATTGCACAAAACTTTTAGTTGACAAAAATTGTTCTTTTTTTTTTCTTTTTTCTTTAAAGTATGGTTTTAGGAATGCTATGTTTGAACTTTTCACTGTTTAATCAAAGAGTGTGAATAAATGTGCCTATAGAGTAAGCAGAATACAGATACACACATGTGACTCTCATAAATTGAATGTGGAGCCAAAGAAACATGACGGATGCTTGCATGATAATGCTTAGATGCACGGATATATTTCTATAGTTTAAAAATATAGAAAACCATATTAATAGGCAAAAAATACCTGTGGCCAAACTGAAGAAAAGCAAGGAGGTAGTGATCACATACGGTATTAGTCACCTCTAGAGAGAGGCAAGGTGATCAGCTTTATGGTTCTACGGTTTCAGAAGTCCTGGGAATGTTCCATTTATTAACTTTGCTACAGCACAGCAAGGCAACAACCTTGAAGTTCATATTGAAATCATTCTCTCAACTTTCATGTTTCTATTTTCAGTCTTTATAAATGTAATTTTCAGTTAAAGGGAGAATTTTTTTCTTCTACATTATAAGTACCCAGGTCTTTGACATGCAGTTACTGGGCTACAATATTATTAGAGTTTGAGTATTTGTCCCTCCAAAAATTTCAACTGCCACCATAATGCTATTAAGAAATAAAACCTTAAAGAGGTAACTGGGCTTTAAAAATCTCCATCCTAATGAAAGGATGCTTTGTTATCTCAGGAATGGGATCATTATTCTCAGGAATGGATTCCTTATAAAAGGGCAGGCTCAGGTTCATTCTCTGTATTCCATTTACACTCCCTTCTTCTCTTTCCCACCACTCTCCTCTCCTCTTAACCCTTCTGCAAGTGACACCTTCTGCCATATAATGACATTGTAAGAAAGCACTCTCCAGTTGCACACATGGTGATATTGACCTTCCTAGCCTCTAGAACTTAGTGATTTAGATCATTGTGAATTGTCCATTATATCTTATCCTAAAAGACTCCACCACAAACTTTCCACAGCTGATAAATACTATCAGAAAAGTGTCATGGTACAACTTAACACACAAAAAATCAGTACCCTTCCTATATCCAAATCACAAATATATTGAGAAAAAATCAATACCTTTCACAATAGCCTCAAAAATATCTAGAGATAAGTGAGCAAGCAAATTCAAGACTTGTATAATAATAATAAATAATAATAATAAATAATAATAATAATAATAATAATAATAATAACTAAGATACTGAAGAATGAAATTGAAGAAGACACAAGACGATATAGAAAGATCTCCCATATTCTTGGATCAGAAGAATAATATTATGAAAATGACCATTTTATCAAAAGCACTCTACAGAGTCATTCAATGCAGTCTCTATCAAAATTATAACACAATTCTTTAGAGAAATTAGAAAAAGACCTTAAATTTCATATGGAAACAAACAAACAACAAATCCTAAGATAGCTAAAACAGTCCTGAATAAGAAAAGAACTCTTCAATTGCAAGTTGTACTACAGAGCTATAATAGTAAAAACAGTATGCTAGTGCCACAAAAACAGACACATTGATCAATCAACTAGACTTGAGGACCTATACAGAAGTCCAAATGAGTGTGGACACCTGATTTTGGACAAAGTGGCTAAAAATGCACACTGGAGAAAAGATGACATTTTCAACAAAGAGTGCTGGTAAAACTGGATAGCTGCATGTAGAAAAATGAAACTCAATCCTTATCTCTTACAAAGTTCAACTCTAAATGGATCAAAGACAATACCTAAAACCTGATACCCTGAATTTGGTAGGGGAGAAAGTAAAGGATATATTTGAAATCATTGGCACAGGAAAGGACTTTCTGAAATTTCTTAATGCCTGATAGCAAGCATTAAGACCAACAATTAGTAAATGAGACCCCGTGAAACTAAACATCTGTGCAGCAAAGGACAACATAATTCGAGCACACAGGCAACAGTTATGGGATGGGAAATGATCATTACCAATTATATATCTGATATAGGGTTAGTATTTAGAATATAAAAAGTACTAAAAAAGCTGGATATCAAGAAAAAAAGGTTAGATGGCTCAGTGGTTAAGAGAACTTGAAGCTCTTGCAGATGACTGGGTTTGCTACCCAGCACCCTCATGGTGGCGTACAATTATATGTAACTCCAGTTTCAGGTCATCCACTGTCCTTCTTGGGCATTCCTGGGCATTGTACACACATGATGTATACACACACACACACACACACACACACACACACACACACACACACACATTCTGGTAAACACTCAAGACATTAAAAATTAATCTTTAAAAAGTAATAATTTATGGGCAATATTATATGTCATAAGTAAAAGAAATAAAATGTGAACAAAATCTCTCCCATGTTTAAAGAACTTCAGGGGAAAGACCTCTAAGGATGACTTCAAACCACTAAGGATTATTTTTCAGATTCGTAATGTAAGCAGACCTTGGCTGTCCAGAGTCTGTTTTCTGGCTAATGAGACGATTAAAATGTCAACTGAAAACAGATATATTTCAAGTATAGTCATGCCCTATGCAATTAAAAATACCTCACAGAAAAATAAACTTATTATTATTATCACTGTTATTAGTGAAATTTTATTAGTTAAGGAATTATGATTCTATTTGATTGAGGTGACGTACAAATGTCCGCTTTGAGCCTCATAAATCAAACGTGGAACCCAGAAAGTGAACTCTTCAAAGTGGTGAAAACTTTTCAGGCTGAAGGAAACTAGATAAAGACCTATTCTGCTGATTTAAGGATCTTAGCCTGGTGATTACCATCCCAATAGGTGTGTGAGCAGGACGTTTGGCAGACCACAGGAATTTAATGTGCATAAAAGGGCCTTTTCTTACGTTTATTAGCACAAGTGCAGCATGGTTACTTCATTTTCACTCTCATTAAGTCTCCAGATTTTCCTTTTTTACCCATAGATTTATAGATAATAGCCATCACATTTTTAATTAGTGTATATAAAGCAGGGAAAGAAGAGAGAAATATGAAATACAAGTATGTGTGCCTTGATGCAAGCTGGAATTTTTATTTCTAACATCGTCCAGCCATTATAAGCTTGCATCAGAAAAATTATATATTAAGTTATTGTACACAGACGGAAATTTGGCCATTAAAACATCCCAGTGTAGTCAGTAGTTTAGGGGGAACCTTGGAACTGGCTGGATTCTTCCCTTTCCTTCATGGCTGACATTTAATTCATCAAGTCTGCTCACTGTTTTACAAGGAATCTCCAGACCACTTCTTTTGGAGCTGTCTTCCCTGTGGCCTGTGAGGCTTCCTTTATCTGTTCTTTGGATTCTTAGACCTCATGTAGTCCTCCCTGGCCACGCTGGCTTCTTGCCAGCCTTAGGTGTTGTACTTACTGTTTTCCTGGTTGTAGTCTTGTTCCTCCAGGATGTCCATGCCCACAGTTTTTAAGTCAGGACAATCTTTTGGTTTCTGGAATACACTAGGCAATCTCTGAACTTAATTCTGAGGACGCTCTGACCTTGAATGTTTAGATGGAAGTCAAGGCAATCAGATCATCCAACTTAATGCGGCCAGTTATCTCCTTCTCTAGCACAGTAATCTCCTGGGTCCTCTTGTACTTTTCAGTATAAACGGTCACCTTTTAGCATTCCATAGAACTTAATTATCACTTTTACAATTTACTGTTCGTCTCCCTTTGCTAGAATGCAAGTTCCTAATAACAAGAAACTGTTTACATCTTTTATTTGTTTGTTCTTTTGAGTTTCAAGGTGCAGGTAAGTGAAGTTTTCAAAACAAAAGAAACTGTGTGTTTATCTTTGGAGCTCTGTGGAGGTTCTTTGAACATTTTATTGGCATATGTTTTAAATAGTCTTATTGCCAAGGAACTTCCTTTGTTTGTTTCTAAGCCGTGACTTCTGTCCTCTTTAAGCTGGCAGTTGACCTTTATCGTTTCCTCAAGCTCGAAGAATATAAGAGATACTCTAAATTAGCCCCAGGTTTCTGAGTTGGCAGTGCTGTATCAGAGATCATCTCCTTACAAAGAGCCAGCAAAAGGTAGGCATCTGAGGGTTGGCTAATTGAATCTTCTCTAACTGTTCAAGATGCTAATCTGACTTGGGAGCTAAGGGGAAATAGTGAGGAGGACATGGAGATACTTCTGTTTCTTCTCCTACAATCTAGGGCCACATGACTGTGTAATTGCTCGAGTGTGTGATGGTGGAGTCAGTTTATCTGGTCGGCAGTGTGTAGAGACCAATGATGCCTTTGATCTCAAGAGTAGAGATACATAAATAGGGAAATTTCATACTATTTTTTTTCATGAAAATAACTTGAAAGAAACAATTATGGTTTTTGAAGTTCATAGGGTTGTTTTAAATTATATAGTATGGAACACTTTTCTTCTTGGACTCCACTCCAGAGAAAGGAAATAAAGTTTACATTTTATAATAAACATGACTCTACTTCTGTTCTTTGATATTTGTTGGAATTGCTACACAAGTTCTACAGACTACCACCCTTTTCAAAGATGGTGAGAGATACTTCTCCTGCTGTTTTCCAAGATGGCGAGAGACACATTGAGCTTTTCCTTCACTTTGTAAGACAGATTTAGGGACTTCTTTCCAAGACCAACTTTCCATCTTTACTGCAAACAAAAACCATATTACTGAGAAACAGATGAAAGCTAATTCTGAGATTTTTAACTGGGCATCTAAGAAATACCACACTCCTCATCTCTGTTAGTTTTCAGGGAAACCATTAAGCAACTGGAATGTTCATGTGATCATTTCCTAATGGTCACTTTTCAGAAAAACAGCTTGAAGACAAAGAAGAAACAGTTTACTGAAAATGTTGCGGGGGGGGGGGGGGATGTTAGAATGTCAGTGAGAGGGAGATGATTGTGTGCTGCTCAATTATTGATTTTGTAATATAAAAACCTTAATTTTTGTTACCTTCAATTGTAATTGGTGTGACAAAAATCTATTCAATCAAGGGATGAAATTTGAAAGCCAGATTGGATGCTGTGAAAATCAGATCCAAATGTTTTCATCAATTTGCCTCTGTGTGTTTTGGGAAAACATGAGAAGAATAGTTTCAGTCACATGATCTCCATTTTTGTGCTATCCTCCTGACCTCAGACCCTACAGGGACCCCTGAAGAAGAGAGAAGTAGGTCCGTGCAGGTGTCAGAGTGAGATCAAAGGACAACAGGCCATTTTCAAAGAAGAGAACAGGAAAGCAACGATTTGTACTCAAGTATCCAAGCATGTTGATATTGAACACACTTCAAAGAAAGACTTTTGTGAATTTGTGATCCACATTTGTTAAACACCAACAAACACACTGTCTATTAAAAGTAACTAGTTAACTATTGAGGGTGATAAATAATTTAAGCCACGGTGACTTCTGCTTTCCAGAGATGGCTCAGTGGTTAACAGTGCTTGCTACTCTTGCAAAGGACCCGAGTTTCGTTCCTAACACTCAAGTTGGAGACTCATAACTGCCTGTAACTCCAACCTCAGGGAATCTGAGGCTGTCTTCTGGCCTCCACAGGTGCATGTATGTATGCATACTTACACACACACAAAAAAAAAAAAAAAAAAAAAAGAAAAGAAAAGCAAAATTAAAAAAAAAAAACACAAATTCTCCCCTAAGCCACAATTCATCCATCCCCTCTATATTTTTCTCTGTAGTTTTAAAATCCTGTGTTCTCCTTCACATTGGTAAAGGGCTTTGGAAGTTATGTTAGAGTCTTTTTCCCCAGAACATCTACAGCCTCCATGCTGTGTGATTCTTATAGGCTGTCTTTGGCATCCGTGAAATGAGCAGAATGATCTGAAAGGCCCCAATCTTCCTCCTTTAAAAAATATTTTTATTATTTTTCTTTTTTTTAAATAGTTTTCTCATACAGTATATTCTGATTGTAGTCTCGCCCCCCTCTTCTTCTCAGTTCCTCCCCACCAGCCCTTCCATCCTAATCCACACCCTTTCTATCCCTGTTAAGAAAACAAGCAGGCATTTAAGGAATAGTAATAAAATAAAATTAAACAAATATAAAATCGGAATAGGGCAAAACAAAAGAAAAAGAGCCAAAGAAAAAGACCAAGAAACATATACAGGTGCAGAGACACACACCTTTGCGAATATAGGAATCACATAATAAAACCAGAAACCGTGAAATATACAAAAAGGACCTGTAAAGGCTAAACCAAAATCCAAAAACCAAACCAAACCCAAACAAAACCACAAAACCACAAAGCATGCCCTGACTTAACATTATGACACAAAGAATCTTCCAAGATGCTGAGACTGTTTTTTGTTGGTCATCTACTGCTAGACGTGGGGCCCACCCTTTAGAGTGGTTTGTTTCCCCAGTGAGACTCCCTTGGAGAAAATCAAATTTTCATTTTCAGGTGCCTGTCAATTGGAGATATCTATGTTAGGGATGGGGCATGTGTCCACTTCTCCTCTTAGCTCTAAGACCCCACACGGTGCAGCATGCACAGGGCCTGCACAGGTCTGCTTCTGTTGTGCTTTGCTTAGAGGACCTTATTTTTTCCAGATCTTCTGTCCCTTCTGGTTCTTAGACTCTTTCTGCCTCCTCTTCTGCAGAGCTCCTTAAACCCTCAGGGGAGGAATTTTATAGACATTCCACTTACGGCTGAGTGTTCCTAGTTCTCTAACTCTCTGTGTTGTCTGTGGGTCTCTGTTTTTGTTCCCATCTGCTGCAGAAGGAAGCTTTTCTGATGATGGCTGAATGAGGCACTGATGTATGGGTGTAGTAGAATGCACTTAGGAGTCATTTCATTGTTTTGTTCTTTTAGCAGAATACTAGTATTTGGTTTCCCCCTAGATAGCTGGTCTATCTAGTCTCAGATTTCTGGCAAACCAGACAGCAAAAGTATGGGTTCCATCTCATGTATTGGGCCTTTAATCAAATCAGATATTGGTTGGTTACTTTCCCAGCCTTTGTTATACTATTGCACCAGTGTATCTTGGAGACAGGTCACCACTGTAGACTGAATGTTTGTAGCTGGGTTGGTGTTTACCTTTCTCCTTTGGTAGCATGTAGGCTACCTTCCAGTACCATGAACACTAGCCCTTAGAGGTGAAGGCTAGAGAGAGGCACCAGCTTGACTTATCTGTGTTCAATGAGTTGTGTAGGCATTGTCTCCAGCAATAGCGCCTTGCTGTCAGTTTATGGAGAGTAACAAATAGCCTTGGTAACAGCTTGGGTTGTTTGGGAGTTCCCATGGGACCTGTTGAGCCAACAATTTGATTGTATGTCACCCATTCCCAGTACTGGAACCTTCATTTGGTGACAAGAGATGTCCAGTTGAGGCTGTCTTTCTTATTATTTAATGATTACATTTAGATTACCCTCTTCATATTCGTTTCCTTGCCTCCCCTTCCCTCTCCCTTCTCATTTCTCCCCTTCGATTTAAGACCCTGTCCCTTGTCAAACCATATTATATTTCTCCTTGCTAGGGTGATATAGTCCTCCCCACAAGGCCCTTACTCTATACCTAACCTCTGTGGTTATACAAGCTTGCTTATTAAAGTCTTAAGAGCTAATACCCACATAAAAGCAAAGACACATCGTATTTGTCTTTCTGGGTCTGGGTTACCTCACTCAGGATGATGTTTTCTAGTTCCATTTAGCAAATTAGTGATTTCGTTTTGTTCAATGGCTGAGTAATATTCTGTTGTGCAAATATACCACATTTTCTTTATCTATTCATCTGTGGATGGGCATCTAGGTTGTTTCCGGTTTCTGGCTATTATGAATAGAGCAGCAATGAACATGGTTGAGCAAGTGTCTCTGTGGTAGGTAGGATGAAGCATGGTTTAGATATATGTCCAAGAGTGGTACAGCTGGATCTTGAGGTAGATGAATTCCCAGTCTCCTGAGGAACTGTTACACTGATTACCCTAGTGGCTGTACAAGTTTGCAGTCCCATCAGCAATGAATAAGTGTTCTTACTGCACGTCCTCCACAGCATGAGCTGCCATTTTTTAAAATTGATCTTAGCCATTCTGGTGGGTATAAGATGAAATCTTAAAGTAGTTTTGATTTGCATTTCCCTGATGTCTAAGGATGTGGAATATTTATGTGCTTCTCAGCCATTTGAATTTGCTCTATTGAGAATTCTCTGTTTAGATCTGAACCTGTTTTAATTGGATTATTTGTTTTCTTGACGTCCAGGCTTTTTGAGTTCTTTATATATTTTAGATATTTGCCTTCTATTGCATGTGTAGGTGGTAAAATGTTTTCCCATTCAGGAGCTTGCTGCTATGTCTGAATGTTGGTGCCCTTTGTTATTAAGAAGGAGTTTCAGTTTCATAAGATTCCATTTACTAATTTTTATTCTTAGTGTCTGTGTTAATGGTGTTCTGTTCAGAAAGTATTTTCCTGTGCCAATGAGTTCAAGGCTATTCCCCACTTTCTCTTCTATAAGATTCAGTACATCGGGTCTTATATTGAGGTATTTGATCCATTTGGAGTTGAGTGTTGTGCAGGGTGACAAGTATGGATCTATTTGGATTCTTCTACATGCAGATATCCAGTTTGACCAGCATCATTAGTTGAAAATACTATCTTTTTTTCCAGAGTGAATTTCTGGCTTCTTTATCAAAACTCAATTGTCTGTAGGTGTGTGGATTTATGGCTGCATCTTCAGTTCATAAAAACTAATTTTGAGTTTTCTCATACCACAAGGCATTCTGTGCCAAGGTGGCCATGTGTGTCAATGCCAAGAAACTTGCCCTGAGAGCCAAGAGGAACCTTTCCAAATAAAAAACAAAGGTATTTTCTTTGCATCAACCCACCTTGGAGATAGTCTGCTTAGTGACACGTGTTCCTTTTCCCCATAAGCAATGGAGTGTTCTCTGCCCTAAAAACATGGCTTCAAAAATGTAAAATGAAATTCTTAATTTTCATAAATATTGATTAAAAATACTATTTCATTTGAATGTGGTGGTACACCTTTAATCCCAGTACCTGGGAGGGAGAGGCAGGTAGATCTCTCTGAATTCACATCAGATTGCTTTACATAGAGAGTCCCAGAGTAGCCAGGGTTATGCAGTGAAACAATGTGTTTAAGAAAACAGAGCATTTCTTCATACTGCAAATTCACCAGAAGCACACAGCCAATGAAAGTGCCATACTTCCTTTGTCTCGGCTATTTGTCCCTGGTCTGTTTGATGACTCTGTTTTCAGCAGGGCTGTTCCTGTCCTTGCCAGCATTAGCCTTTCCCTTTTCCCTTAAGGTGCCTTCTCTTACTTCCTTTCAAGGACCTTTGCAAGCTTGGGCTCCAGATTTGGAGGAGCAGGGTTGGCAGGCAACATTGCAGATTTTCTTGTTAGCCCGTCCTTCACCGTGGCTTTATCCATCCCCTTTAGCCTTTTTTTCTGGGCATGGTGCCAGTGTCACGGGACAGGAGGTTAGGTGCAGAAGGAAAGCAGGGATGCAGTGGTGTAGGGTTTTGTTCGTTCTTTTTTCTTCTCAATGTTGCTCTGAAGTCATGATCTTTTTTTTTCTTCAGTTTTTAATGATGTAGATTTTTATTGACTATGCTAACTGGTAAACTCAGTGAATATAAATTCTGTTTTTGATCATTAGTTATGGCAGACATGAGACAAAGTGCTGCAGAAGCAGTGCTGGACTGAACAGTTGGTTTTCTTCCACATTGCTAACACTAATCACAGCCCTGCATCCATTTCCCAGAGGAACTTCAGAAATAACCCAAAATGCTTTACCAAGGCAGTTCTTGGTAATTCCTCCTATGTGTTGGATGGTCCTTAGGAATATGAGACAATGCTCAGCAATTCATCTCTGTATGTCTTAGCTCTACAAAAATGGGGGGCATCTGTCATAGAGTAGTCAGTTCATATATCAAGTGATTGATTAAAAGGAAGGTCATCTTTGGGTCTTAGCCCCTGAAAAGATGAGATTCTTTCTTGCAAATGTTTCAAGCTACAAGAAGATTCTGAGGTGCTGTACAAACTTCAAAAGTAAAGAGCTAAGCCATAAGGACTCACGGGGATGCCAAAAGGTGACAGCATTTTCTGTCTGACTGAACCTGATCTTACGACCTCAAAAACCTGACTTCTGCCCTACCAGTTGAGTGAAGAAGGAATACAGTGAGAAAGCACCCTGACTGGAAAAGAGTCTCTTGATAACTGTGAGATGATAAATATGTGCAGCTTTAACCTGATATCTGAGATAATTTATTATGTAACATTAGGGAATTATATGTCTCATCCATATGTAACTTCAGCATAGTGTTGTAACACTAACTCTCTACATTCTGATACTTCCTTTGTTGATTTTAGTAGTCTCAAAATGAGAGTAGCAATACAGGAAGAAACTAGCAATAATGAACTTGTGGAAAATGCTGCTTAAGTGTTCCAGCAAACAGACAGGATTTCCAAGAGTAGAAATGTCTCTGAATGTTCACACCACAGGAGGTGGAGAGACTGCTTACAACAAACCTAAAATCCCCATTGTTGTTAGGCCCAGGCATCTGAGCAAAGGAAGTTCACTTTCTGAGAATTTGTCTTTTTCAAACAATGTCTACTGACCATGGGAAATGACAAAAATAATGAAATCATGAAAATAGGTTATTCATGTTTTAAAATCAGAAGGGAAAGCTAAGTATCAGGAAAGCTTTAGGTTTGCAATTTTTTTTTAAGATTAAACTTTCTTTTTTTTTTAAGATTTATTTATTTATTATGTATACAGAAGTGGGTGCCAGATATCATTACAAATGGCTGTGAGCCACCATGTGGGTGCTGGGAATTGAACTCAGGACCTCTGGAAGAGTAGTCCGTGCTCTTAACCTCTGAGTCATCTCTCCAGACCCACATTTAAGCTATGTATTTCCATAATTAAGAAATACCTCTTTTCTCCCATGTTTAGCATTATTTACAAAGCACTAAGCTTTCCTTTGCCCATCAGTGTGGTGATGTATTGTGCACCCCAATAAAGCTTATCTGGGAATCAGAGGACAAAGTCAGCCACTAGATTAAACATAGAGGCCAGACAGTGGTGGCACACACCCTTAATCCTATCACTCGTGAGACAGAGATCCATGTGGATCGATGACTTCAAGGTCACACTGGAAACAGAGCCAGGCAGTGGTAGCACACACCTTTAATCCCAGTACTGGGAAGCACACACATCTTTAATCCCAGGAAGTGATGTCTGGGCAGAGAAAGGTGTATAAAGGGTGAGGAAACAGGAACTCACTCTCTTTTGGGCTGAGGATTTCCCAGCGGTAAGAACATGACTGGCTTCTTTCTGCTTCTCTGATCTTTCAGGTTTCACCCCAATATCTGGCTCTGGGTTTGTTATTAATAAGACCGTTTAGCAATTTGTGTTACACATTGGCCTATATTGGTCTGTAGGTTATCTCAGCTACTAGGTTACCCATGATTTTTCTTTTTGTAGACTGGGATAAAAGCTATTTTTTTGTTGTTGCTGCTATTGCAGGGCAGGGTTATTTGTCCAATCATAATTGTTCAATTTTTCAATTTGTCATGTGGACTTAATGCAGTGTCCAGTGTTTGTTCACTTCTGACAACACCCAGAGATTAGGCCACAGTGGCACAACTTGGTGCTATGATTCGGTTTGGTCTCTAATTCCAACACTCCCTGGTCGACTCAGCCTTCCTTGGAAGTACCACACCTGACCACTGTACCTCGACGTATTCTGTGATTTCTCTCTTTCCTGTGTGTGTTCCACTGATGTTCCCTTCAGCGATTAAATTGAGGTTAGAACAAATTCACTGGAAGCTCTGACACCCTCACACTCCGTTCCAGGTGAAGCTTGATTTGGGAAACGGGGCTGCACGTCCTTGTTGGGATCAGTGAGTGACACAGGCGAGGCCAGAGAAGCCGTTGGCGGCAGATAGCGCTGTTTGGACCTGCCTTCTCTCTCAACCCCATCCCTCCAAGTGAACTTCTGAGGACCACGAATCAGGCAAGAGAAGAAGTGGCAGCTGAATGACAGAGGCAGAGGCAAGGCAGCGGAGCTAAGGAGGAGGAAGAGGAAATCCTCACTGATACAGTGCGGAGGCCATGGCTTCTTCCCAGTTAGGTCGGATTTGAGGTTCTTTTCTGAGAAGCCACATATAAAACATCTCAAAGGACCTTTGTGTGAGGGTCCTCCTGAACCAAAGGAGATGCTCTAGTTGGGGTTTTCTTCCCGACTGAATTACACCTGTAACTTTACCTAAGGGCATTTTTGGTTACTATATAAATAATTTCAGGAAGTATAAAATATATTGGCAGAATTAAATTAGTAGGTAAGAGACTCATAGCAAGATAAAACTGTCTCAACTACCAAGTTGATTTTTGTTGAACTGACTTAGTTTCCATAATCTTACAGTTTTTAATAGCTAAAATTAAGTGTTCTCAGCCCCAATTGATTGAATTCATCATAAAATATGTTACTGCACCGTGTTGGGATGGGCTCTTCAGGGTATTGGCCCAGAAATAGGAACAACACAGAGGCAGGGTAGAGGCAAGGCTCTTCCTAAACTCAGGAGTCCAATTTTCTAAGTTTAAATTTTTCCTCAGCTAGTTAATAGCTGTGGGTTTCAGCAAGTCCCACAGTCACTACTGTTCTCAGTATCTCATTTGAAGAATTCTGTTAATAATAGTAAGGACCTCATGGGGCTCTCGTGAGTATCAATCAAGATGTGAGCCAAATGCTGAGCAAGGAGCCTGGATGTGGAAACAGTCATGAGCTTATATTATTGCAGAGTGCTTATGGGAGGCATTTTCTTCCCTGTATCACATGTACCCCTCTGCCTCATCTTGAAATCAATAGTGTCATCCCTGGGCATTTCTAAAATATGTAAATGAACAGAGATTTGATTTCATTAAAATCCCCCAAGTACTCTGCCTGTGTTAAGGTCTCCACCTAAAACTAACATTCTTATGTTTTATCAATGCCCTCTAGTAAAGAGTTGATATTCACAAGACAGAGGTGAAGTTTCTTTTTTGTCTCTTAGGCCCATGAGAATGCAGACAGTGGAAAAGGCAAATTTCAGCAGGAACAGCAACTATTAGGCTAAAACAGTAGCAATATAATTCACTCACTAGCTTAGCAACCAACTTCTTATAACACTAGATACAAAGCTCTTATGCCTTCCATTCATCTTCTAAATTTTGACTTTACTCTTTCAAAGTCCATGTCCCTTCAGCTCAGTGATACTCTTTTCTTGATCCAGAGAAAGTAATTAAACACAATCCTCTACATGTATCAAGTGAGGGATGAGTACAGAGCTCTAGTATTTAATGAATACATACGTGTTGCATACAGACCTGGTACATTACATAAAGTCTTAATCGACCAAAGAACTCTGCTTGATATTTGGTGTTAAATCTGTTTCTAAGAGGAGAATATGGTGTTCTCAACACTGGTCCAGGGGCTTCTTGCCACATGGTTCAGGCTTAATTTAGGCTATCATATGTGATGAGCATTTAGTAGTTTGATGATTCTAAACTTCTTGGTATCAAATTTAAATACATCCTCAAATAATTCACATGGTAGGTGCTATTGATTCCCTAGGTTTTACAGAAGACTAATTTCATTTCTCCATACTATAAACCCATCTGACCCACTATGCTACAGTTAAATGATTAGTTTTTATGATTCTACACACCAACACTTAAGAAATCTACCCATTCATACACATTATGCAGAAAATTAAGCCAGGCCTAAGTCTAATTGGACTCAAGAATGTAAGAATATTTATCAAGTTTATCGCTTGGTTGCTGAAAGTCAGGTATTGTCAGTTTTTATGCTATAATTAATGAACTCTAGAGGCTTGTGTACTGGAAGCTTTGTCCCAGCATATGGTGCAGTTAGGATGGGTTAGAATTTTTAGGAGGCTATAGCCTTACAAAAGGAAGAAGGTCATGGAAGATACTGGAAGTTTGGTCCCTCGAGCCTGTCCCTTTCTCTTTTTCCTTCCTAGTCACCAATCTAAGCTATCTCTCCTATGCCCTTCTGCTACAGACCCAAAGCAACAAGATCAAGACACTGTGGAGAAAGCCTCCAAAACTATTAGCAAAGCAAATCTTTCTTCATTTTACATGAGTGTTTTAGGCATTTTCTCACAGTGATGGAAAATTGATGAATCTATTATTACTTGTGCACATTGACTAAATCTTCCACTTCCCTGCTAATCTCCTTGCATTTTTGAAGGTTATAGACTAAGACTAAAGTAGGAAATCAGCCATACCAAGCCTGCCATTTCATTGCCTTTCCTCTATTGACAATGCCTCATTTCCAATAATTGGTATGCAAAAGAAATCATTTATGAATACTTAGATGCCCAGTAAAATGTATATAGTAAAGAAAAATTTCCCACTTTTATTTGATGATAAAATCGTATATGCTTGTTTTAAGGAGATCAATAATGTGGGCAATAAGTAAGGAAGTAAAATGCTGGGTTTGGGAGATGGCTTAGAGGAAAAGGTACTTGCCAGGCAAGAGTGAAGAACAGAGTTGGACCCCCAGCATCCACATGAAAGTTGAATAGCCATGGTGGCTCCTGCAGTCTCCGCTCTCCAAATGAGAAGGGGATCTACAGGGCAAGTTGACTAGCTAAATCAGCAGGAATTGGGGAGCTCCTGGCTCTGATAAATAGTGGAGAGCCATTGAGGAAGACACCGAACATCAACTTTAGGCCTACATACATGTGTATACACGTGAGGATACACATGTATCCACACACATATAAAAATGTACACAAAAGTTCAAACCACATACACTTTCTCAAAACTTACCACACATTCTTCTGATTAGAAATAAATACTACATATAATTAAGCTTCCAGTTTTATTTTTTCTCTTTTTCTGTCTTTGTCTAGGCGTAACTTTTATCCTGTATGTAAACTGTTTGTGAGTAGCTCTTTTTCCAGCATTAAATATGAAATTTTTCCTTCAATGGACATTCATTATAATGATTAATGGCTGTGTCAGTAGAGATTTATTATAATGGTTAATGATTGTGTTTGTTATTTTTTTGTGAATGACACAAATTAGAGTTACCTGGGAAGATGCAGATGAATTTCTAAATAGTCTTATTAAATAAGAAACACAGAGCCAAATACAGGGGTAATAGCCGAAGAGATCAGAGAAATAGCAAATAGCCATGACTAGCCTTAGCTTACCACCATGCAGTAGCTTCCCCCAGGGAGAGCTTCTTCCCATCTAACCTGCACTTTTATTGCCTTCCTCTTCTGCCTTCTCATTGGCTCTAAGCCCAGCCGCATCACTTCCTCACCTTTGCCTGTCTATACAGACCTCCAGGACTCTATGGTTGGTACTGGGATTAAAGGCTCGTGTCACCATGCTTGGTTGTGTCCTTGACCACACAGAGACTCTGCCTGCCATGTGCCATGTGATCAGATTGAGGGCGTGTGCTACCATTGCCTGACTTTTCTTTATGCCTGGCTATATGACCTCTGATCTCCAGGCAAACTTTATTCATTAACACAAAAATAAAATATCACATTTCAGCACAAATAAATGGAAGAGGAAGCTTCAGTTGAAGAATTGCCTCCACTGGATTGTCCTGTGAGCATGTCTGTGGGACATTTTCTTATTAATGGTTGGTAGGGGCAGGGCCCAGGCCACTATGGGAGATGCCACCCTTGGGCAGGTAGTCCTGGGTTGTACAAGGAAGTGAGCTGAGTAAGTCATGAGAAAGAGCCAAATAAGTGATGTTGCTTTGTTCCTCCAGGAGTTTTACTTTAACATCTTGCTTTGAGTTCCTGCCTTGATTTCCTTCCTTCCTTTGGTGTTCCTTGGACCTTGGAGGAGCAGGTAGATGTCCTATTTAGGGCAGATCTCTCCCCATCACTTATTTTTGGCATTTTGACCATTTATAAATCTTTGCATTAACTGTGCTTGCAGCAGTAAGCAACTCTTAAAGCAAAGTAGCACTGTCTATGATATAAGCATGACTAAAGAGGCTATATGACAATACGGCCATTCAGCAAAACAAGAGCAATAGGTTTCCCTCTATGGCCTTTGACCTATTAGGTCATAGGTTCTAATACCATAGGAATGGGTTCCTTCCTGGAGAAGCCTCAAACTAAATTAGAAAGTGGTTAGTTACCCCTATCATAATCATGCCACCATTGTACTGGTGGGCATATCTTGCCTGGAGGTTGGTATTGTAGCTCACAGGTTCACACTTAGGTAATACATTGATAGTTTTTCTCCTGCAGAAGCCTGCATAGCTCCTTCCAGCACTGTAATAACTGGCTAGCAGGGAAGAAGTTTCTATCTCACTTTCGGCTTAGTTTCTGTGTGTTCTGTATCCAACACGTATCAGTGGTATCTTGAACAATAAGGTTTTACCATCATGTTCTTGATCAGTGGCAACCAAGAACAATGGCAATAGCCTACATTGTTTGAAGAGTCTCAGGATCACCCTCTGCCCAACACACTTGACACTGAAATTTCTTACTTCTTCCTCACATCTCTACCCAGCCACCAATCAAAGACATCCTTTCTTCCCTATACACAGCTGTTTTACAAATGTAGCCACA